>RJWJ010001677.1:0-122450 GCA_004363605.1 Indri indri
TAGGAAGGAGTGTTTATAATACACAGCGGCTTCATTACCATCCTCATCAACCACAAACATTTATTTTGTGTGACCAATAATTCTTGGCATGTTAATTCTGTTACCTGACATTTTGTAGGGTTCTAGGGGAGAGTAGGAGTGAATACATTGGTAGTTTGCCCCTATTGAATTGGCAGATAAAGAAGTCCATTGATAGAAACGCAAAGATAGAAACATCTGATTTATTGGGAGTGCAGTAAGTGGCTTTGTGGGGACTAATAATTCATTAAACAAATACTTAATCTTCACAACCTCTACACCAAGCATCACTCCAGGTGCCTTGGTTACAGTGCTGAACAAGACAGAGGCTGTTCATGCTTTCGTGGCACTTAGAGGCTAATAGCAATGACGGTGAAAATAAACTCCAAGGGAGAACTTAAGAATTCCATAGAAATACATAGAAGAGGGGGATCGTCTTCTATCCCATTGCAAGGGGGTTTTGAGAGAAATTACACTTAAGCTGAGATACAGTGGGAATTAGTCAGGAATGGGGGATGCGTACAGTAACTGCGTATTGTATCCAATTGTATTATTAAATTTTCTTGAAACTACTAATAGTAGCTCCTGCTGATTAAGCCAGACACTCACTCGGTTATTTTATATGACAGCTCTGTTAGAACAGATATTCTTATTTTATTTTAATTCAGCTTCAGGAGGGTTTGAGAAAGGTATGGCCTTGTGCAAACTTCAGAGAAATAGTTTATCTCCCACAGTTAGGGGCCCCAGGTTTCTCCCAACTCACTTCTACGCTAATTTTGAGGGTATCAGTGCAGTGGAAAAAGAACACTAAATCTGGAGACTTGTATTTTAGCTCACGTCTGCTGATGATAATTAGTTACAGGATCATTGGCAAATCCCTTCATCTCTGTTGGCTTCAATTTTCTGGTCTGTGTGCAATGAAGCAGGGGAGTTAGATGATCTGCGAAGTTCTCTGTAACTCTACAAGTTTTTGTTATGCTCAGAATGTAACAAGATGGAGCTCAGACAGAGGCTGAGCAACTTTCCCAAGACACAGGGCTGGAAATGGAGGAGTCCGTTCTTTCAACCATTAATACAACGCTTTTTATTTTTTCTTAACACTGCAATATTAACAAAAACCTAATGTAAAAATTTTTCACAATCCCATCCTAAAGTAAGAGTAATGTTTTCATTCCATTTTAATCTATTTAGACTAGTTTCACAAACAGAAACTTACATTATACCCTTGCAGTTGATATTATATTTTCCATATAATTAGCGTTTTAAAAAACACATTCTGCCCTTTTTGTTTCCTTCAAGTTAATCGGTAAATATACATGTATACGTGTGTACACACATATACAAGATTTTTGTCATTTTGAAAATATGTGATCAATCATGCAATAAATACTACTTGTGACTTGTTTTCCATACTTACCAGTACATCATGGAAGTCCCTTCTATCTCAGTGGTGTAAGCGAATTCAGTTATTTCAATAGCTGCATCATATCCCATGAGATAGATGTTCCACAGTTCATTTCACCCTCCCTTACAGGATAGATTTTACAGTTTTTTAACCACTTCACTACAAATGGTATAGTAATCATCCTTGATCTTTTTTTTTCTTGTTAGTACTTTAATATTTACATATTTTTAATATGTAACTTATTTCCCAAAAGTAAAATTGCTGAGACAAAGGGTATATAGTTTTAATGTAAGTCTAGATTGCTTTCCAAAAGGGGATAGTAATTCACATTAATATCCTCATCAGAATTGGATATTATCATTCTTTCATTTTTGCCAGTCTGACAGTTGAAAAGATGCTACATTGTGAATTCTTTCTCCTCATTATTCATGAAATTAAGCTTCTTCTATTGTTGGTCATTTGTATTTTCTCTTCTGTGGGTTGCCTGCTCATATTTGTTATTCATTTTTCTTTTGGGTTGTCATCTTCTTAGTCTTCTTACTGCCTACAGAGCTTTATGTATATTATGGATGCTAACCCTTTATCTAACAAATGTGTTTCAAATATTTTATGCCAGTCTTGTTTTTCTTTTGACTTTATGGGGACTTTTGCCATAGAAAATTTATTTTTAAGTAGTCGTATTTTTTCTTTTATAGCTTCCATATTTCTTATCTTGCTAAAAGAGGTCTTCTGGACCAGGAGTTATACAAGTATTCTCCTAAATGTTCTTGAAATTTTTTTTTTTATGATTTTCTTTTTTGGTACTTCTAGAATTTATCTGTTTACAGTTCCTTTTCCCCTGTATATATAGCTAATTGCAATGGCACCATTTATTAAACCACCCAACATTTCCTACTGAATTGAAATACCACTTTTGTTGGCAAGTTAAATTCTCTTTTACTAAGTGGTTATATAATTATATACAGAGAATTAACTTCTGTGTGATGTTAGAACTTCCCATCCAATTAAATAATATGCCTTTATATATTTTTTTGGACTTATTTTTGGTCTTTCCATAATATTTAGTAGGCCCTTTCTTTTAAAATTTATTTTTTAGTAGTTTGTAGTTCTTGTCCACATTGTAAGGAGAATTCCTACCACCACCTCCGCACCCTGTCACTTCTAGCTGGTTATGAGTAATAAAGAGAAAAGCTATTGATTTCTATATTATTTTCTTATCATTTTTATTAGAGTTTCCTGGGTTTCCTCGCTATTAAATTTCATTATGTTTTCTATTTGAATTAGCTTGAGGCTTCAAAGTAAGAAGAAATAACAATAGTGATAATTGGCATGTCTTTTTTCTGGTTTTCGCTGAAAACATTTTTAGCTTTTTACTTTTTAATATGATATTGCTATTGGTTTTATCATTGCATAATGTCCCTCTTTTTCTTGTTGAGTTCTTTTAGTTCAACTTTTCCTGCTATTATAGCCATTCCTGATTCTTTTTTTTGTTTTTGCTTTTTTTGCATTTGTCAATAATTTTTGCCCATCTCTTTATTTTCAATCTTTATCATTTCATTTTAATAGTGTAACTTATATAGGTCGGTTCTGTTTAATAACTCAAAATAATAGTTTCTCTTCTAGTAGCTATTTGGCTTATGCATATTTAATACGATTACTGATATACTTGATTGAATTCCTCCTCTTTTACCTCATTTTTTCTCTTTATTTTACTTGGTCATCGTTTTGGCACGTGTGTATATGTATGCACACGTATGTGTTTCCTTAAAGTGATCCTCTTGGTTAAAACCATACAGTGCCTCATCCGCCAATCCCAAGGCCCTGTATTCGCCCATTTAGCAACCCCTGGCAAGATGAAATCCTCATAACTCAATTATTTCTCCACAGTCTCTGTTTCTGCCTTGTCAGGCCATAAGCCTTCCCTTTCTGCCTCCTCCCTACTTCCTCAGAGCCTGTGCCAGTCATACTTTTAGCTGTGGACTCAGCTGAGAGAGTTTGGTATTTTTAGTAGCAGTTGTTATTAGAGTGTCATCGACAGGGTGTTGCTTCTCTTTCAGTAATCCTCACCATCAGCGGTGTCATCTGCCAGTCATGTATCTCTCCCATTCAGAGGAACTCCCTCTGGTGCTCTCCACTCCCTCTTTCCCTTTTCCCTTTTCAGTCTTGAGATGTCTGTTTTCATTTAGGTTTTAGTTACAGGACTTCTCAGATGGGTTATGAAGGTTGTATTCTTTGAAGCCCATCAGAACAAAACTCTCTTTCTCTCTGAAATTGAGTCATATCTTGGCTAGTTTCATGACTTTTATCAGTTCTTTTCTCTCATTCGTGTATAGAAGTTACTCTACTGTTTGCTAAACTCTGGTTGGGCAAATCGGAATTCAATTTGTTTTCTATTATAAACTTTTCATTTCTCATTCTGGAACATTGTTTGATTTTCCATTTATCTTTAAAAGTAAGAAACTTTACTAGGATATGTCGAGTTGTATGTGTGTGTGCATTCATATTAATTCTGCCTAGGACTCAGTGAGCCCTTTAGGTCGAGAAGACTCAAATCTAGTGATTGTAATACTGGAGCAAAATGACTTACTTGCTTTTCCCTCCACAGCATTTATTTTCTGTATGACTAGTGCTGTTTTATTTGTTTGCATTCAGAATTCATAAATTAAAAGGAAATAAAACTAAATATTTAATAATTTCAATTTCAAAAATTTAAACATAAATTTTCAAGTAAAAGTGATATTCACAAAGATAAACTCCATACATATTATTCAAACATAAATTTTTAGCAGATTAAAAGAAAATACCATTCTTCTAAGTGAAGTATCACAAGAATGGAAAACTAAACACCACATGTACTCACCATTAAATTGGTACTAATCGATCAATACTTATGGGCACATACGGAAGTAACATTCATAGGGTGTCGGGCAGGTGGGAGGACGGGAGGTGGAGATGGGTAAATCCACACCTAATGGATGCAGTGCTCACTGTCTGGGGGATGGACATGCTTGTAGCTCGGACTCTGGTGGTGTAAAGGCAATTTATGTAACCAAAGTGTTTGTACTCCCATAATACTCTGAAATAAAAAATAAATAAATAAATAATAAAATAAAAAGTTAAAAAAGAAGGAAAAAAAGTCAAAATAATCTAGGAACTACCTAAAATGAAAAAGATTAATCTTGAAAAAAATAAAGTAATATTGTTTTTTCTTTTCAAAAAGGAATAATTAAGAAATTGCTGGTCTTGTGACAGTGTCATTGTTATGTAACAGTTATTTTTATGTAGTAACACAAATATTTCCAACTGCTAATTGCTTTTTCTGACTATACCAGTTGGGGGACTGATGGGAAGATAAGGTAAATAAGGTAATTCCATAGTTTTCTCTGATCCCTTTATTTTCAAATCTGTCTCTATCTCATTTGATACTTTTGATGAGATGTTTTGGAACAACTTCTTGTTTTAATAGGAACATCTATCTTTTTATCAAAGCTGTATATAAATAGTGTTTTAAGCCTGTACAATTTGTCTTCATCTTCTCTTATTTCTTCACGTGCAGTTGTAAATTCCCACACACAGTTACCTGTGTTGATTTTGATGCTGTCATGTTCTTAACCCACTCACTTTGGGAGGTTTTTGTGGTTGAAGGTTGTTTTTCTCTCTACTTGAAGATTCTGGAGGAAGAGTTGGTCATTGTCTAAATAGAGCACCTTGGCTCATTTCACATTTCTAATATAGACTGCTACTGTTTGACTTCTCCTCATGTATGTAATAGAGCTTTCCGATAAAGAAAAAAAGGAAAGGAAAGAAGAAAAGGAAGGAGAAAAGAAATACCTCCCCACTCTCCTAAAAAAGAAAGAAACTTGTGTTTTGGTACTTAACAATAGCATGGAGTACCAAAAGAGATACTGTGATCGCTACTAAATTCTCTTTTCACATCAGGGAAGTTTTCTTCTATCGTATGTTTAATTCCTCATCCATGTCTTTTTTTCTCTTTGGGACTTCTATTATTTTTCATTATTAGGTTTCCTGGATTTGTTCTTCAGATTTTCTCTCCTCCATAATGATTCCTGACTCTGATTTTTGTCTCTGCTTTGAGATATTTCATCTACTTGTTCTTCTACATTACTCATTTAGATCCCAATAATGACCAGGATTACCTCTTTCAGTTTGCCTATTCATTTTTAAAATTTGAATCTTTCTGTAGTTCTTGAAAGTCTATTTATATACTATAATTGAATCTGCTTAATTGCTCTAATTTGTTAACTGTGGTGGTGGTGTTGTGATTGTTGTTATGGTGAGTGTTGTCAATATACTCCCAACCTAAGAAACCGTCTGTTGGAGTCATTGCATCGTCTTCAAAGATGCTGGATCTCTTTGGGTACTTTGCTGTGTACCTCCCAGGCAGTCAGGTAAAGCTCATAGGGTCATGGAGTGGTGGAGAAAAGGGCTATGTCTCTATACCTGTGGGACCAGGTGGACAAACCAACTGAGGCACAAGGAGGAACCCCTTCACTCCCAGGTTCTCCCAGGAACTCCCAGGGACAAGCAGAACCTTCTGCCAGCCTCAAGTGCCGGGGTCCAGCTGGCCCACAGTGCAATCCCCCGTCAGGTCACCTGCTATCAGCAGATTTAAGCAGACACTCCCAGGACCATACACAAGTGGGCTGGGGCCACACAGGCCACCCAGGGTGGACCACTCTCCAGGAGCCAGAGCCATGGCATCCGGGTGCCCTCCCTAGAACTCACCACTGCTGATCTCTCTACCCTCCGCAGGCAGAGAGGAGGAAGTCTCTCCTCCAGAGATCCTGAAAGAGCCTGTGCCCTCCAGTGTGCCCTGCAGGTTCTGCCTGGTTGCCCAGAGTGGCAACTTCCTTGCTCCAGAGAGGTGTGGAGGGCGAGCTGGGAGGGGGAGGCAACAGGAACACCCTTCCAGGTCACCAGCTTTGCCAGGGAAGGCTTTGCTTCGGTAGAACCATTTTTAATGCAAGAGGTGCCTTAGAGATCTGTGAGAAGCCATGATGTAGATTCCAAGCTTACAAGAGCAAAAGCTTTTTCTCTAATTCATTTCACAAACAGGCCAATCTTTTCTCAAATTCAGCGGGAGTGGGGATTTAGCTTAACAATAATAATAATTATTATTATAATAATAAATGTACTTTATATCAAGTAAACTTAAATATTGTATAAATACAACCAGATGTGATTAGGAAAACATGACCGTCATTTGTGTAGGGGTGGACAAAGAGACATTTAAATGACAAGCAACTTTTATAAAATATTTGGAGTCAATTATAAGTTGATCAGTGGTTTTTTTTTTTTTTTGTAATCCACATAACCTTTATATGTATTGTGGATTCTGTGTCTTTAAAAGATTATTTCTCGATTTCACAAAGAATGTTTATAAATGTTCTCTAAAATGTTTTGCCTCTCCCCCTCCTCTACTCTCCTTTCCTGAAAAATAAAAATACTGATGCATGTTTACTTCACAAGAAAACAGCAACGTAATTAATAAAAATCCAGATGACTTATTTTTAATAATAAAATTATTAATACATTTCTATTTTTCTATTAAAAGGTCAACATGATTGTGTGACTATAATCAACAATTTCTTTCCTCGAGAGAGACTGGATTATTATACTAAACCCCAGGGACTGGATAAAGAGCCCAAACTGCCCCCAAAGTTGGCAGGCCCACTGCACAAAATTATCACCACGACTAACCTTCATCCGGTCAAGGTAGTGTGCTGCTAATTGCATTTGCTTTTTATGTAAATATTGCTTCAGAGTTTAAACAGCTCTTACTATAGGGGATCCTAATTGGCTTGGGCTGGGCTTTGTAGATACAGAGCTTGCGGTGGGTTCTCTTGGCCAATGGATTTGTTGAAAGAGCGCTCTCAGTGGAAGACAGTGAGGCAAACAGACTGGAGCAGAGGAAAAGGCGGGCCAAGAGAGGTGGGCTTGGCTGAAGCCTAGCTCCCACCATCCCACAGGGAGCTCTGGAGCGTAAATGGCTCCAGACAGGCAAGGGAGTCCAGTTTTTGTATCCATCAGGCTGTTCTTGGCTGGAGCCTGTCCCCGGAGGGAAAGGACAGCCTCTCAGATGGTACCAAGTGAGGTGGCTCCCTTTCAGTGAGGACAGTTCTCTGGATAAACGGCCTCAGCAGCCCACGCTCAGAGCCCCTGGGGCCTGGTGCACAGGCCTGGTAAAGGGGAGCTTGGTGAGACACGAACAGCATCTATCTATTATTACATTGTCTTTCTAGGAAATATTCTGAAATGTCATCAGGAGAACACTTTGAATGCAAGTAGCCATTTGATGCCTTTAAGTAATATAATTCTTCCTGTAATTAGTCAAATCAAACAGATTTTCAAACTTTGTAGAGACTAACACATAAATTCAAATGACTTAACTGGGAAACTTCAAGAGCCATTGTGAACAATTTTCACCCCTATTTTCTTCAGATTTATTTAATACAAACTTTTGTTATTATTTATGAAATATTTTTTAAAAATCAGTCTAAAGAAGCACAGTGTCTTCAATGAACCATCAAAGAAATCTGCATAGCTATATGTGTGCTACAGTGATGTCTTTTTTCAAATTTCAGTGTCTAGTATCTGTCTTCATTCATACTGTAAGATTTGATAGTATGTCAGAGATGTTTGGTGAGCAAGATAGTAAGTTGGGTCAAAAGTCGAGGTTTTTCTTTAATACAAGGTGTTACTATCATATAGTAAAATAGGATTCCTTAGAAGTCTGTTACAAAAGAAGAATTTTATGGAATATACTGAGCACCCTTGAAATAAGTAGACAGGGCCAGATGTGGTGGCTCATGTCTGTAATCCCAGCACTTTGGGAGATTGAGGTGGGAGGATTGCTTGAGGCCAGGAGTTGGAGACCAGCCTGGGCAACATAGCAAGACCCATCTCTGCAAAAATTAAAGAACATAGCCAGACATAGTGGGATGTGCCTATAGTCCTAGCTACTCAAGAGGCTGAGGCAAGAGGATTGCTTTGCTAGAGCTCAGGATTTCAAGGGTACAGTGAGCTATGATTACACCACTATGCTCCAGCCTGGGTGACAGAATGAGACCCTGTCTCTAAAATAAATAAGTAAGTAGACAGTTCTTACAAAGTTACTCTTTTGAAGACTAGCATTCATTCAAAGATATAAGATCCAAAATGTATATAACTGTATTATTTCATCGACGCATCCCTGTGCATCTTTCTTGAGTCTTTGACTCTCAAGAAATAAACAAAAAATACCTATCTTGTGGTGCTCCACCCAAATTAATTTTCTGGGCCTTTAAGAGAGACGACAAGTTAGTAGATGACATTCCCATCAGACAGAAAAGTGAAATCTGCAGTTTTTATTTTAGAAAACTCAGGGTTTTTCTTAACATTCTGCAAGAACTGCTAGAAGTAGGCGAAAAAGGAATTCAGCTGTGAATTGCATGCTCATGTTTCTAGTGAAGATCGCAGGGGGCTTAGAATTTAGCCTTTGAAAAATATTTCCCCTCTTCTGTGTTAGTGGTTCTATCCCTCTCAGCACATGTGGGGAAGAGCGAACTCCCGTGAGTAGCAGTGATTCCCTGTCTGTGGCACTGTCTCTCTTAGGCATGGGACAGGCAGTGATGGGGAGACAGGATTTTTGCAGGGGTCCAGCATTGATCAATGTGGAAAGTGTGTGTGGTTTTCTAAGACCCTTGCTCTCCTGCTGCCTGAGCATTATAGGATATTCTGGTTTAGATTGATTTGAAGACGTTTTCCTGTATTTTTCTGACCCATTGGTCTTTTACGTGTACATTTCTACTCCTTTAGATTGCAGTAAGGGTTTGTGGAATAATTTTTGATGTTTACATGGAACCCAGTCTCTCAAGGTGAAGTGTCTTAAGAATTATTCAACCTTCAGTTATACATTTTGAGTAAATTAGATTTAAGGGCATATTTATATAAGCAAATTGTAAAGGTATGTAATCTGAAATAGCCTACATAATATTTTTTAGAGTACTTAGTCTTATAAAAGAGACTAGTCTGTTACTACAGTACCTTCCTTCAGACCAGACTGTGATTTTTATAAGTATAAACAATATTCACTTGAAACCCTTTCTTTTATCCATACTTTGGATATAAAAACTGCCCAGTTGTTCTTGTTGTGGCCCATTTTTATTGTTCTACACCTTTTCAAGCTTGCATGGGTTTTCATATGGAATAATAAAAAAAAGTAACCAAAAGCCACTGTATAATGTCAAGCACCTTTTAAAATAAGCACAGATAACCCTCTTCTGGTTCAAAAATAAAAAGAAAATAAGCACAGAAATGTTTCCCAACACACGACTCACCTTTTCATTACACAGTGCATCTAACACAGCTACATTTGTGTCTCGGTTAAGTGGCTGCTATAGCAACAAGGATGTGTTTGTTTTCAAAAGGGACTTGGGAATTGTGCAGATGCCCAGAATCTGAAAGTTGTCTAGAAGAAAAACAAAAATCACAGAAAAAAATGGCAACAGAGCAGAGCGGGGTGTCTAAGTGGACAGGAGGCAGATGTACACAGAACAATCCTGTCTTTGATTATTAATGTGATTTTCGAGCCCAGAATTGTAGATTTAGCAATTTTTAAAAATGGGATTGAAAAATAAAAGGAATTCAAAATTCTACTGCATAAACATACTTTCAGGTAGCAGTCCTTTGGGAAATAAGATTTATCGAGTTTTTTAATGCTGACAGGAATATATTTACTCTTCCTCAGTAATTAATAATAAGGATTTCCTTTATAATATATTACTTCATAATGCTGTAGAGATTAAAGGAAGGAAACCAGTGCAAATATTATTCTTTTTTGTGCAGCTATATAAATGTTTCGGTAATCTCATGGTAATGCTGCAGTTATTTATCATTTTTCTTGGTATATGTTTGTGTCGTATATTATAAAATAAATAAGGTCTCATGTCTCCAAACAAAAATTCATTAATCTGGGTTCTATTAGATATTTTTTTAAAAGAATTCTCACTTCTGAGTTTAATACTTTGATTATAAATGCCATATATACAAATATTAATCAGACAACTTTAAATGATTATGGTTAGCAGAAGTATAATGAGATGATTAATGAGTCTATTCTTTTCAGCCATGAATTAATTTTGATATATGTTTTGATAGAGGGAGTTATCAGCAAATTTACCAATAAGGATTCTTATTATACTTACTTCATTAAGTCTAACAATTCATTATCAAGTAATGGATTTTTAGTAAAATACCAAGTTACATATAAATCTAGTAGTGTCAAAAATAAGTGGAAATCTTTTTTTAATTTCACAAGAACATTCAATCTGTGTTAAATTTCCAAATAGGAGGCTAGGCATGGGTTTTACTTCAGCTAACAAATGATCTTTCTTCATGCCTAAAGGAAAGACTCTAATTCAGGATATTAACCTGTTGTTCCCTGACACTTTCAATCCCTGGTACAGGGATTTAGCTGTAACACATGGGTTAGCAAGTACTGATGGACTCTCTGATCTGTGCATGCGGTCGTGCCCTGTTACACACGTTTACATTACTGTCCCATGCAGACCCACTTCAAATAATCTACCCTATAATAAAGCCAATAAAAAAATACTTCTTATTACACTAAATTTGAGCTTAATCTGTGCATACATGGGAAGTGTGGGACTCATAACATGTAAGATTGATAACTCTCTTAGAGCAATTTATAGTTTTCTTTTTAACTATTCTCCTTACTATAGATGATTGGAAGTATCTTCAGGAAAACTTCCATAGAGAAATGTAGTTAATTGGAAAGTAAAACAGAGTTCATTTTTGTACTTCTCTCTGAAAAACAGTTTCATTTTCTTATAATTAATAAGAATTAACAAGAATTTTAGTTCTGCTAGCCATGAAATTTTAGAGCCAAGTAATGTTAACTAAAAGTAGTTATTGCTCAATGATTTCATTCTATATATACAGGTTGTGCAAATATGCCATGTTTATCTTTAGTAATAGTGCTTTTAACACAGGCAGTAAAACCGGGTACTCCGAATGGCATACTAATAACCTGGTTTAGCTAGGTGGAAGATCACATTTAACTTCTATGTACAGAGTTGAAGAGAGTCCATGATATCAGGATCCTTCTATATTAGTTCTATAATTTTGATCAAGGGCAGTTTTGCATTCTGATTTGATTTGACATAGTAACTACATGATCCTAAGAAAGACTTCCTTTGGTAATCCTTTGAAATCATCCAAACAGACTCTCCTATACATGGAAGAGTCTCTCATGGAATTTCTAAGTTCACTGGCATTTCTTCTAGATCGTGATGCTTGTAAATGAGAATCCTCTGCTGACAGAAGAAGCAGCCCTGAATAAATGCTACAAGGTGCTGGATTTGATTTGTGAGAAATGTATGAAGCAAAGAGACATGAATGAAGTACTGGCTATGAAAATGCATTACATCAGCTGTATCTTTCAGAAATGCATTAATTTCTTAAAAGATGGAGAGAATAAATTAGACACGCTGATCAAAAGGTACAGTTTTTACCATGTCATGAATAAAATACACTCAAGTGGATAATGTGTTATTGTATAAAGCCTCTTTGTGGGTTTTAAAATTAAGGATTTTGGCAGCAATTGCTATTGTTGGGATCACATTTAGTGTGCAAGAGACTGGGAACAGTATCATATTTAGATTGAGTGATTATTCAGTTCCGTACCCTTAACAGTGATGTTTTCATTGTTACCACCAATTTATAGATGAGGACTCTGAGGTTTGGAAAGGTTAAATAGCATGTGTAAGATCATACAGCTAGAAAGTGGCCCAAGTCCAAATTGAGAATACGTATATTATGCTGCAGGTTGCAGCTCTGGGTTCATAATGGCACTCAGGGCGTCTCTGTTGCTGTTCCTTGGGGAGCTGGGTGTTACCCTTGTTCTTCTACCACCAGAGATCAAATTCTCTTGCAGCTTTACTGAGAAAAGGGAACTAAGTCAGAAGGGTGTGACTCATGAGAGTTTTCACTCTTAGTTGAAATAACTGACATGGTAATGAGTAACTAGCTAATCCGATAACAGTGTTTAGCATGTTTTATGATAAAGGGGTCACCTTTGCATATTCATCTCCGGGCCCCAAACCTGATAAGGCCTAGCCTAACTTACAGGTTCAATAGCAATTTGAATTGAATCCTTCCTCATGATTTGAGGAGACAATGAGAATCTTAAGTAACAAAAAAGAAGTTAGTGAAAGCCATTGGGTTCAGCTAGGAGGGAATGCTTAGTGATTCAACTCCAATTACTCTTCAAAAAAATATCTTTTCAGCTTGTTAAAGGGCCGACCTTCCGATGGCTTTCCAGTCTATCAAGAAAAGATCATTAGAGAAAGTATCCGAAAATTTCCTTACTGTGAAGCTACACTACTCCAGCAGCTGGTTCGAAGCATCGCTCCTGTTGAAATTGTAAGGCTCTTCTTAACTAAGTTGACTCTGTTAGTAAGACCTAATTACCACATATTGTATTGTTAAAGGCAAGTTCTCTTTAGTATTTATTTTTATTATTTCAGAAAATTTTCAGAACAAAGGTGGAGATAAGTTTGTTTGCTAAATCTGTTTCTGTTTAACCATTTCCCATCTCATGATCCTCTTCTTACATTTTTATAGTTCATAGTTTAATAAACAGTATCTCCCTATGTTGGAATGCATTATAGATGATGATAGTAGAAACTGACATTTTAAATACCTCCATGAAACTTGTAAAGGTGGGTACCCATCCGTTATGTAATACACGTACACACATCCACTTGTAGCTATGCAAATTATGCATGCAGAGTCTTGTACTAGATGAAGGTACAATTGATTGTCTAGGATGATGTGTCCAGGCAGTGGGGATATATCTGGATGAGCCATGGGAAGGCTCATCATGGTTCCCGGTAACAATCTCAGAGTATGTCCAGCTTCCTAAAATCCACCTTAATACCTCTGATTAGAAATTTTCCATACTTAAAAAAGAAATCCATTTATACTTCCCAGCTATGGAAAGTGTACTTTGTTGACTTTATTATCTGTTCTTTAAATTACTTATTACCGTTTTGTCATATATTAAGTAGCATTTGATAAGACACTCTCTGCCTTTTCTATTTTGAATAAGTTTCTGTTCACCTTATCTATACCCATTTATGCTTTTTTTTATATTTCAATCAAATCCTTTATCAGCCTTTATCTATCAGACAAGAAATTGATCCTGAGACCAGTCCCATCCATGGCTTCCTCCCTCCGAGCTCTGGCAACGTCAACGCCCTTCTGTGTGCCTTCTCTGTGCCTTCTCTAGGTGTGATACCATTCTGTGTGGAAAATCAGGGCTAGAAGTCAGTTCCAAGTGTTCCTTTATAGATTAAGACTTCACCTATTCGGAACCATGAAATAAAGAAAGACCTGAGTAGACAAGACCATCTCATCAAGTTCATGCATTAATTTATTCACGAGAGCTCCCCATACTTTCACATAGAGATTTTTCACTCTTGTATTTTAGTATACTTGGCAGCTATTTGATATTTAAACTTTTGGAAGATTAAACTTAGCAAATTATAAGGGTGATTTATCAATTACAAATGTGTCTTGCCAGTACATATCAAATATGAATTAAATAGATAAGGGTTTATGTATTCACATATACTCAGACGCCCGAAGGTAGGCATGCCAGGGTTGACACAGTGGCTCAGAAATGCATGGGACACTCAAACACTTTCCCATCTTTCCACCCAAAATTCCTTAACCGCGTAGGTTCTCATATCATACACATGTTTTTGACTTCATGGTTGCAAGGCATTTGACGCTTTTCCCCCAGGCACACCTTCCTATCCAGGCCGGCAGGAAGAGCAAAGGGTCTATGTCTGGAAAACCTAAGCTTTCCCAGAAACCCTCTGCCTGTGTCACATGACGATGCTTAGCTGCGCAGGAGTATTTTTGGCTTGTCTAAACAGTCTTGCTCTGAACAAAATTATGCTTCTGTTAGTGAGGCAGCTGGGGGAATCAGTGTCAGAGAAGCAACTAGCAGTACCTGTTAGGAGGGATTTCCAGCACTGACAAATGATAGCTGACGTTCTACTTTCATGGGAGAAAATGGAAAAACTAAAAATAGCCGAGAGTACTTAAAAAAAAAAAAACAATCAAAGGAGGTCAGTGTAGGGGTCAACAAATCATCTTAGCCCCAGATCACAGAATAATGTAATTAGAGTTTATAAAGTATAATGATGAATATTTATCCTAGTGATCTGAGTCAAGAAATATTTATAATATAGTATTTAATGCATTTTAGAAAGAATTGTCTTCTAAAAACCTTTTGTTCTTTAAGAGTTATATATTCTACTTTCTGGAGAACTTTATATATCTCGAATGCTTGTGGTTGTGAGTGTCCAGATTGCCACTGTTTTCTGCCTGAAGGGTTTTGTTATATATACTGCAAGTTTGTAAGCCTCTGAAGTGATGCCGCCCTTTTCCCAGAACATGATGGTTCTCAGGGCTGCCTGCTGTGAGGATCTCCTGTGTTACTTTCCGACAGTGCTGATGCCTGGGACCTCCTGCTTAGGTTTTGATTCTCTCTGCCTCATGGAATTCTGCCTTCTGCCCGTCCCGGAGCTCAGCAGAAACTGTGAGGCATGGCTAAGTTTAAAAATACTGCTCCAGCATTATAGCAGATTATACTGTTAAAGATGTTTGGCTTTATCCATCAACAGTGTGTATTTTAACTTCTGGGAGGCTAGCTAATGTCTCTTGATTTTATAGCCTACATTGAATAAAGCATCCTGTTTGTTTTTAGGCTGAATCTCTTTCCATGGCACGAGATCTGGCACCTAGAAAGATTTGTATTTAACAAAGTAGATGACAATATTTTGTGTAGCAAGAAAGTTCTTATCACACAACAGTGACAGGAAAGATTCTACGTGGTCACTCATCTGTACCACTGTTACTTTTTTCCGGAAGCATTAGTTCACATGAACAGCCATACTCTTAGCAAAATATCCTTAGTTTTAACTTCAGTCACATCTGTGAGAATGTTAATGTGTGCAGTGACTCCCACAAATGTCCCATTTTGCAGGAGATTTTGAACATGTCTCAGGCAGTTTTGTGAAAAAATATTTGAACATGAAAACGTAATTGTTGCAATGTCTGTTGAATACATCATACTCTGTTGATTTGTGTACCACACTGTTATCTAATCCAGTACTCTACCTTTGAGACTAAAGAATTATATAGATTTATAAACATTCAGTATAATATTAAGTACCGGTTATTCTCAAACTGGGTTGTAGGTAATAATGCAGGTACCTAGGCCACACCCTTAAAAATTCTAATTTGGAAGGTGTGGGGTAGTGGGATGGATCTGAATTGTTAACAACTTCTGCAATGTGCTTCTCCGGCATTTGAGCACAACTGCCATAGACCTTTACTCCTGATGAAATTATTAACTTTAGTATCTAATATCTGAAGCTTCATTTCACCTACTTTTTTCTCATCATTTTTCATTCCAAAAGAGAATTCTTAGCATTTTCACATAAAAACAAACTCAACCATTATTAATTGTTCCCAGGTGATATTTTTAAAGATCTACTATATATGGCTGGTAAAATAATGTAAAGATAAATATTCTCAGAAAGAAAAAGCAAATACTCAACTGAAAAACAAAATTTTGAAAAGTGGCAAAATTCTGGTTGGGAATAAACAAACATATGAAAAACTCAGAACAAAGAACTATTAGGTGTAGGTAAGAAAAATAGATGCCCTGTAATTATTTTTGCTTACTTGAGATAGGTTTTAATAGCATCATCCCCGACAGATCAATATTTACCCTTATAATTTCTTTGTAAAAAAATTTCATAGGTCAGGAGTTTAAGACCAGCCTGAGCAAGAGCAAGGCCCTATCTCTACTAAAAATAGAAAAAATCAGCTGGGTGTGGTGGTGCACGCCTGTAATCCCAGCTACTCTGGAGGCTGAGGCAGGAGAATCGCTTGAGCCCAGGAGTTTGAGTTTGCTGTGAGCTACGATGACGCCACTGCACTCTAGCCAGCTGACAGAGTGAGACTCTTGTCTCAGAACGAAACAAAACAAAACAAAGAAACCAAAATATTTCATAATCCTCTTTAACAACCCTTTCTAATTTTCCAGAGCCCTATAGTAATAATTTTCACACTTTAGGTTTTTCTTAATACTTTGATGTAATCACATGTATGTTTTTTAAAGAGTTTGCAATGGTCCAATGATAAAGGTGATAACTATTTGAATTGCAGACCAACAACAAGTAAATAATTTTAAATATATTAAGTTTTTAAAATACTTAAATTGTACCAAACTTTAAGAAGATAGTTAAGTATTTGTGATGTGCCCTATAATTGTCATACAGAATATTATCTTGATGTCAATTCTCAGAAGAAAATTCACTCTGAGTTCATTGTCCTATATCTGAAATCATTGTGAGCTTATTGAATTATCCTAATTGAAAACAACTTTTATTCTAAAGTAAGGCCATGTTTTTTCTCTTTAATTATTGAGATCTATGACTTACTTCCTGTATGCTTTGTATAGAAAACGTTATACTTGAAAGGATATTTGTCATTTTGTCATAAAGTCTGTGAAATCTCTAGCCTTAATGATTTCATCCCTTTTGTGTCAACATTGTGAGATAACGTTATTCCTGGGGTGACGTTTCTGTAGTCTTTCCATGGTGATTTCAGAAAGTTTTTTTCCTCCTCTTCTAGGGTTCTGATCCCACTGCATTCTCCGTACTTACCCAGGCCATCACTGGTCAGGTGGGTTTTGCGGATGTTGAATTTTGCACTACCTGTGGAGAAAAGGGAGCAAGTAAAAGATGCTCAGTATGCAAAATGGTAAGAATGGAGTTCTTTCAAGTTCCTTGACTTCTGGTTTAGATTGCAGCCAAGCTGATGATTGAGTTTTAATATTCTATAAATATGGCAGTTGACGGTTTTTTAATAAATTCTAGTACATGAAAATATTGCATCTAATACTTAAGTAGTTTTGGGAGAGAATTATGACATGAACATAGTTCTGTGTTGTGTCTGTCTTTTGCCAAACTACCAGTCTCCCTTAGCTTCAGTACAGTCCACCTCGTGGAAAGAAAGGATATGAATGATTGAATACGAGAAAATAGGAGAAAGATTATCTATGGGAAAAGGAAACTGAGGCTGATGCAAATATGGAAACCTAGAATAGGACGATTCATGAATATACAGTCTTAACTCTTCCGATGTTGAGTTTAATGACAATCTCTTCATCAACTCTTCCTTGTGAAACTACGGCTTCCTTCCGACTGTCACCAGTCTTTAATCCCTATGAACTGCACTGTCCACTTCTGCCAGAATTATCTTCATAAAGGGCGTATCTGATCACGTTTTTTTTCACATGCAGATATCGCACATGTGTGTCTGTACATTTACTTAATCCCATAGGTAACAGCAATTTCCTGTTGACTTTCAGGTTGAAATTCTTCAGCATATTTTATGAAACCCATTAAAATCTGCCATAGCTTATTTCTCCAGCTTCATCTTCTTTCATTACTTACTTGTGTGAACCTCAGTTTCCTTATATGTGACATGAAGCTACAGTTGTGAGAATTAAATTAAGCTGTCTGTATTGGTTAACTATTGATGCTTATAAAAATACTCTAAAACTCAGTGCTTACAGTAATCATTTAGTCTTTCTCTCACGTTTGTGGTTGGCTGGACTCAGCTGGGGCAGTTGTGCTCCTTGTGTCTTTCATCCTCTTTGGACCAGCAGGCAAGGCTGAGCATGTTCTCATGGCAATGGCAGAGGTCCAAATGGGCAAGTAGAAACACACAAAGCCTCTTTAGGCCTAGCCTTGAAATTGCCATGCTGCTCATGCTGTGGGTCAAAACAAATCACATGGCCAAATCCAAAGTCAAGTCTCCTCTTTGGTGCAAAGAACTGAAATCACATGGGAAAGTGTATGAACACAGGAATGAACTGGGGCCAGTAATACAATCTGCAACATCATCTATGTGGAAGGGCCTAGCACAGTGCTTGGCATATAATAAGTGTTTAATAAGGTTCATTCCCATGTCTTTCCCTCTCTCATTTGCAAAAATATAAGCTCATTTACAAAAACATCTTGCTGTTCTTGAATGTATCATTCACTTCCCTTGTGCATTTTTGTACAAGATATTCCCTCCGCTTGGAAAGCTTCTTTCCCATTTCTCTGTCTACGCTGACGCCCCCAGCTAAAGTGAGTCACTGTTTCCTCTGTGCTCCCATCGCTGTGACATCCTGTGCTGTGTTATAAATCATGTTGGTAGGTGCCTGCCTCCCTCCTTTCTGCCTAATCCTGCTCTGTCTTGATGTTAGCTTCCTCTGGGACAACAGCTGTATCTTCTTTGTCATTATGCTATACCAATTCTGGCACACAGAGGGTTTATAATAAGCTATTTGTTAGAGTTTTTGGTAGGCAGTTTGTTATATATCCATTATAGTTTGAAAGTGTAAGCTAGGAAGTAAAAATTTAAATCAACATACAGCCACACATCATGGTTTTTAAATAGGGTATAGAAAACTGAACATTTTTACAGCATAGCTCTTGCTTTAATGCTGTAGTTGAGAAATCATGCAATCACAGCTCTTGAAATGAAAAAAACCTACAATTGCTTTCAGGTAATATATTGCGATCAAACCTGCCAGAAAACACACTGGTTTGCGCATAAGAAAATCTGTAAGAATCTGAAGGACATTTATGAGAAGCAACAGTTGGAAGCTGCCAAAGAAAAGAGTCAAGAGGAGAACAGTACGTAATAAAACCCGAGCTCACTCTGCTTCTTAGCAAAGAGAAGAATGCTAGATAGTACTAACACAGGGCACACCGGAACTGAGTCTTCTCTGGGACCCACAAGAGCTCAGGGCAACCAGCCTAAGGATTACACTTAAACTCCAGTGTGTCCCTTTTTTGAGTCCTTGGGATAATGCATAGAATATAGTCAGCCTAGACATCACTGGAAAACAGAGACATAGAATTCTGAGGCATGTAGTTTATTGTACATACTACATTCTAACTTAGGAGACTGCCCTGGAACAATGAGACTCTTAATGGGTATTCATTTGTATTCTGCTCATGAAGGATTTTAAGGTCTTTGAATAGGGAAATAATTAAATTCCCCCTTATGACTACCAGAAGATTTTAAGGTTGGAAGCCTCTAAATTTCTTAATTAAATTTTAAAACTATACATGAAATTACAGAATATACTTATAAATTATAGATTAAATTGCAGATCTAATATATAGATTAAATTTTGGCAAGTGTCAGGACAGTGTTTCATACTATTTTTCTCTCCATTCCTTGTGAGGTTATGTGACTCATTTTCATCAGAAATAGTGAGTGGCTTCTGCCTGATTCTCATGTTGGAGAGAAGAACCACACCCACACCCACACCCCACCCCAGAGCATATATCGTATATTCTAGAGGAGTGTACATAGATTGAAAAAGTTACCTGGATGACTCTGACACTAGGCATTTCCACCTCCACCCCTCAAGGGGCCATGTCTCCTTTACCACTTGGTTGAGAAACATGCTTAGTGGGATTAAATGATTATATTCTAAATCAAAATTAAACCATTTGTCATTAAGAGAATTGTCAGGCTTTCTGATTGCCATGCTTCCTCCTGTTTTCTGGACCAAACTTCTTTATTCTATATGCTGAGGACAGAAAATAACAACTGCTCATGTACTAACAAACCACTGTGGGAGATGAAGATTGCTCGTAGAATGGGAACTCCCAGTTGTGAAGTGTGAGCCTTCTGGCCCACACTACTCTAAATGTTGCAAACCCCTTTCTTCACAAATGTGGGGTAGCCTTTATTACCCCTATTTTACAGATAAGGGAAGCAACCACAAAGAGGCAATTACCTACCCAAGGGCATCAAGCTAAGTACTAGGAAAGCTGTATTCGAATGCAGGTTTTGTTAAATCCCAATCAACAGTCCTGATTTAGAGACTGGGCTTTGGAAGCAGAGGCCTGACTTCGAATGCTGTTTTACTAGCTGTGAAGCTTGGAGCAAGTTACTAAACCCGTCTCTTCTCGGTTTCCCCATTTATAAAATACTGAGAGTAATGACAGTAGAGATAATAATGAACCTATGTAGCTGGTATGAGGGTTAAATCAATTAATACATGTAAAGCATTTACAAGTGTGTCTGCCTCATGGTAGGAACAAAATAACCTCTTTTTTTTTCAATCAGATGTCAGACTTGATGTCAATTCTAATTGTCTTAATGAAGAGCAACCAGAGGCTGAAACAGGTGTCGCTCGAGAGGATTCCAATCCTAAAGATGCTGTGGAAGAAGAGAAAGAATGTCTTCAAAGTGAGGCCGGGTTGGAAGGCTTACAGGATGCTCCTACAGGTCCGCAGGTATCTGAGGAGTAAAAGCCATAGCACGTGCCAGCATGGATGGTCCTCACCCTGGCAGATAGCTGGAAAACTCACGTGAATGTATCCTCATTGCCTCGTGACACCTGCATGACACCACGGCAGGATTTCATGTTTCACAGAATAGATGTTTACAGGCAAAGCTCTGTCTACTGTGCCCTGATTTCCTATTGATTTCTGTTCTGTAATTGAACAGATATTCCTATGGAGATTTGTCTCTTTCAAAATACGGGAAAAACATTTCTATTCCCTTTCTGAGGCTGGCTCCCCAGCAAGTGTTCTCAAAGGAAAACAAATCTCTTTAAAGAAGAAATATAAACTTTAGAGAACAAAGGGACAAGTGGAAAAGGTAGGGGAGAGAGATTTTCAGGAAAGAAAAATTTTATAGCCACAGGGATGGGTAGTTAGGAAAATCATAACTTATATGTAAATAAAATACATATAAATAGCATTTGCAATAGTGAAGCTCTGCTTATTAAGATGCAGTGAAATGAAGAAAAGCTATATGCTAGAGGATCTCTGCCATAGTTCAGCTAATTGTGGTTTCATATAGAAATGATCTTGAGCAGTTTGAACTTTGTGTAGTTCCCACAGTGATGTTTGTATTTGCACCTTCAGAAATGTCCAATCCCTCAGAAGGAACTAAGGCAGAGGTCCCCAACCTATGGCGAGTTGTATAATTATTTCATTTTATATTACAATGTAATAATAATAGAAATAAAGTGCACAATAAGTGTAATGTGCTTGAATCATCCCGAAACCATCCCTCCCCTCCCCCCACCCTGGTCTGTGGAAATACAGTCTTCCATGAAAATGGTCCCTGGTGCCAAAAACGTTGGGGCCTGCTGAACTAAGGCGTATCCAGGCTTATCTCAGCATGCACATTAAAAAAAAGATAACTTCCTGAAATTTTTGATTAAATAATGGCTACACATACTGTCTACACAATTACTGTAAAACTAATTCATGTGCCATACTCCACCTGAAAGGCTGACTTTTATCTTCCTGTAAGCTTTTCATGGGGCTCTTCCTGTCCAGACACTGATTTATAACTATCATTTAGAGAATGTCCTGGCATCAGTTTTTAGCGTATGTGATACTTAAACAGAGCTAGACTGTGACGTCTGAAGATAGTGCTGCGTTTCAAGGTTTCTTGTGTTGATTTTAAAATAAATCGTGCCTATGAATATACACAACTCATCTTGTTTCATAATTTATTGTTGTTGCGGGTGGTAAATGTTAGAGAAATATTAGAAAACTTAACAAATAGTAGGGAACTTGGCAAATACTGGAGAACAAAGTAATAATTATTTTAATATGTATAATTGTAGATCAAAATGATTAGAATTCTCACCTCACTTTGCTGATGGAATTCTTGTGTTGTGTTGATTCTCATCTTCTTATACTCCATTTACTTTTTTCTCCGTGCTAGTGCACACCCCTCCTCGCACGCCCCATATCACACTGCTCAGGGTGACTTCATGTGAGAAAATTCAATGTTCAGGGTTAACTGGTTAGAAATTCAGCAGGCAGATTTAGTCTGAAGTCGTCAATCATGATCTGCCTCCCTTGGCAAAATAAAATCATCAAAGTACTTCATCTACACCCTGATGAACACTTATCTTCAGGCAATAAAAGAGCCCTCCCAGGCCTCTCTCTCCCACTGACATGCTTTCTGCCTGAGTTCCTTGATTTGTAGTGATTTTGTGTGCATCTTTATGTTATCATCATTCTCCTCCTTTTCCTCACCCCGCTCTCTGCCACGCACTGTGCTGTGGTCTGGCAAGAGAACATGGCCTCTGCCTTTGCATACCACAGAGGGTTGTGAAAAAGCACAAGGAAATAGGAAAATAAAAAGATGTGACAATGTAGAGGTAATTTTCGTCTTCATCGAAATGAATCGCTGAGTGACTTGGAACTCTTAACAGATATAGTTGGCATAAATAGGAACTTTAAAATTGGCCAAAGGAATTCTGGCATAAGCCATATCAATGTCAAAATTTTTTTTTTCTTTTTGGAAGACAGAGTCTTGCTTTGTCACCACAGCTAGAGTGCAGTGGTGTTATCATAGCTCACTGCAACCTCAAGGTCCTGGGCTCAGGCCATCCTCCTGCCTCAGCCTCCTGAGTAGCTGGCACTACAGATGTGGGCCACCATGCCCGGCTAATTTTTCTTTCTTTCTTTCCTTTTTTTTTTCCTTTTACATAGAGATGAGATCTTGCTATGTTGCTCAGGCTGGTCTTGAACTCCTGGGCTCAAGTGATCCTCCTGCCTCAGGCCCCCTAGCAGCTGGGACTACAGGTGAACACCACCACACCAAGCAGATTTTTCTATTTTTTGTAGAGATGGGGTCTCGCTCTTGCTCAGGGTAGTCTCAAATTCCTGAGCTCAAGCAATCCTCTCACTTTGGCCTCCCAGTGTGCTAGGATTACAGGCGTGAGCTACCTCGCCTAGCCAATATCAAATTTTTTCTCAGATGTAAAGGAAGGGATGGTCAGAAAATGGGATTTAAGAGAAAATGGGGGCTGGGCACGGTGGCTCACGCCTGTAATCCTAACACCCTGGGAGGCCAAGGTGGGTGGATCATTCGAGCTCAGGAGTTCTGAGACCAGCCTGAGCAAGAGCGAGACCCAGTCCCTACTAAAAAAAATAGGAAGAAATTAGCTGGACAACTAAAAATATATATATAAAAATTTAGCCGGGCATGGTGGCGCATGCCTGTAGTCCCAGCTACTTGGGAGGCTGAGGCAGGAGGATTGCTTGAGCCCAGGAGTTTGAGGTTGCTGTGAGCTAGGCTGACGCCACGGCACTCTAGCCTGGGCAACAGAGTGAAACTCTGTCTTAAAAAAAAAAAAAAATTTAAAAATTATAAAAAAATTTAAAAGAAGAGAGAAAATGGGGTTAATTCTGATTATAATCCCTTCCTTTGTCACAAATTATCTAAAACAGACATCCATTATAATACCATCAATCTGGTTCTTTTTTTTCCATGTTGAATTATTTTCAGTACACTGCCAAAAGCTTTACTCAAACAAAAATAAGACCTAAAGGATTTAGAATAATCTTGTTAATACTATTCCAATATTTCTTGTACCAAGAACTGATGTAATGCAATATTAAATTGGCCAGTGGATTCATTAAAAAACTTGGATTCTGGTTTTTGATTCAATAGGTAACATTGAAGTTACTCCATTTCTGAAGTTATCTTGTTTAATATTCACAATGACCCTATGAATTAGACTTTATTTTTATCCCATAGCACAGATGAGGAAGTTGATCATGACAATAAAAAGGTTAGTATTAACATAAACTATAATCCTATTTTGTCTTATTATTTCTGCATGTTTTTTCTTCTGTCTTTATATAAATGTAGCGATGTTAAGCATCTTTTCCTGTGCTTATTGGTCATTCATATGCCTCCTTCCTTGAGGTGTCTTCATTAAAATGTTAAAATATCTTATTATTTTTTTCAATTGAGTTATCTTCTTACTATGAGTGGTAAAGGAAAGTGTTTTGTGTATTCAGAACACTAGTTCCTTGTCAAATGTATGTGTATTTCAAGTATTTTCTCCCAGTCTGTGGCTTTCGCATGTTTAAAAATCTTGACTTTTTAAGAGCAAAAGTTTCTAATTTTGATAAAGTTCAATTTACCAGTTTTTCTTTTTCATGGTCTTTTGTGTCCTTTAAAGAAATCTTTATGTATTGTACATTTACAAAGATTTCCTCCTATGCTTTATCTTGGAAGTTTTATTGTTTTAGGCTTTATGAAGAGGTCTATGATGCAATTTGAGTAATTTTTGAATATGGTATGAGTAATGATAAAATATCATTTTTTCCATACTAATACCCAGTTGTTCCAGCAGTGTTTGATAAAGAGTCTATTATTTTATCATTAAATTACTTCTGTACCTTTGTTGGGGTGGGGAGGAAGTCCCAACGAAACCCTGCCAGTCTGCTAGCCTGCCCTGTGGATTTCAAACTCAAGATAGCAACATCAACTCACACCTGAATTTCCAGGCTGCCAACTTGCCCTTACTAACTTTGAACTTACCAGACCCCACAACCAATTCCTTAAAATAAATCTCTATATGTACGTGCATATGTCCTATTGATTCTATTTTTCTGAAG
This sequence comes from Indri indri, assembly GCA_004363605.1. NCBI lineage: Eukaryota > Metazoa > Chordata > Mammalia > Primates > Indriidae > Indri > Indri indri. The sequence goes on from RJWJ010001677.1 coordinate 24,985, forward strand.
AATCCTGACTAATACGTCAGGTATCTTACTTAGTTCAGGATGCTATAACAAATTATCATAGACAGGATGGCTTAAACAACAAATGTTTTATTGTCAGTTCTAGAAACTGGAAATCAAGATTAGGGCACCAGCAGGATTGAGTTCTTGGTGAGCACCCTCTTCCTGGTTTACAGAGGGCCACGTTGCTGTGTCCTCACTTGGAAGGAGGGAGAGCTAGCTCTCTGGCCTCTTAAGGGGGCTAATCCCATTCATGAGGGCTCTATCCTCATGACCTAATTACTGCCCAAAGGCTCCACCTCTAAATGCCATCACTTTGGGATTAGATTTCAGCATGTGAATTTTGAGAGGACACGAACATTCAGTGCATATCACCAAGTTCCTAAGGGGCATAGCTGCCCTTGGTATAAGAATAATAGTAGCTTTGTGCAGTGGCAGTATCGTAGCCAATGAGGATTATCCAAGGCGCAATTATTGCTAATTGAAAACTTTTCCCGACACCCCACCATGACAACTTGAAATATACTCGGCATTGGCAATTTTTGACAGTCTCTATGGAGACCGAATAAAAAATAAATAAATAACTAAATAAAAGCATAACAGTAATAGCTGATGTATATATTCAATACTCACGTTAAGAAAGCCACTCTGTCTAGTACTTTACATATATTGTCCAACTTAATCCTTGAGACTCTATGAGGTAATTACTATTATTGTTTTAAATAAGAGGAATTTAGAGCCTGGAGAAGTCAACTAACTTAAGTAGTAAGTGGAAAAGCTAAGCCAGATCTATCTAATTCCGGAGCTCCAGTTTTTAGCCACAACCCTCCACAGATCTTTATATCAGTATTTTCTGTTTCCTTGTCATGAGACCTCCCAGTGGATCCTGAAATAAATATGCTTTCACTTGAGCCAGTTTGAATGGGGTCTCTGTTGTTTAAAGCAAAGAACTTAATTAAAAATACCTTCTCAATAATAATGTGTTCCATTTGGTAAAGTTTTAGGTAACTTAAGGATCATGCCTTCTATTTTTTGTTTCTCCCAAAGTGGTATTTCATATAAGGTTTTTCAATCACAGCCACTCATTAACCCTTCACTATTAAATAAAAAAATCCGGTATTGAGGAATGCATTTTAAAGCAAATCTTGTTCTTCATGCAGGTAAGACATATTTCCATTAGTTCTCTAAAAATAAGATTAAGTAAAGTTTGTCAGACATTTTTCAATTGGAGTAAATTTTTCATTCTTTTCAGTGATTGTGAAAAAACAAAATATCAAACAAAGACTACATACTCTCTTATTCTTTTAGTGGTTAACCTAGAGATTCCAATATCCCATCTTTAACTTATTGCAATCTAATTATAAATTAAGAGTACTTTATGCAACTATGGGTCACCTTAAACCCGATCCTAAATATACTGTTTCCATCATGAAATGGATAGTTGCCACCCAATGTTATTGGTGGGTGGGCCTGACAGTACTCAGCTCATGATGAGTAGCTTTGGTCAAACAGCTACCTGATCAATGGTCAGGCTCTCAGTACTAAGACTGATGCAATAGTATGCCTACAACTGCTATTTAAACATGGATTAGTTCTCGGCTGCAGATGGTGTGGCCTTGCTCAAGAACCTTTGGAAACTGCACTGTGACTCTTAAAGCTTGCTGGAGACTCTGCAAAGAACCAGGGATTATACTGCGTTATTGTGTTAGTTATCTATTGTTGTATAACAAATTATCCCCAAATTTATCAGCTAGAAACATCAGTATGATCTCATATAGTTTCTGTAGGCCAGAAATCCAGAAGCAGCTTAACTGGGTGGTTCTGGTTTGGGGTTTCACTGGCTTGAGTGAAGCACTCAGCCAGGGCTGTGGTCATCTGAAGGTTTAACTGGGTCTGGAGTATCTGCTTGCATGGCTGTTAGCAGAAGGCCTTGTTCCTCACTGGCTTTTGGAAAGAGGCCTCAGTTCCTCAAAATATAGATCTCTCCAGAGGACTGAGTGTCATTATGACATGGCAGCTTGGATTCCCCCAAAATAAGTGATCTGGGAGAGGGAACAAAAGTGGTGCCAAAAATAATCCAGAAGACACAATCCCAAATGTTGACATCCACAAAGATCAAAATCCCTACAGTCTAAAATCTCTGACATCTAAAATCCTGAAAATCATAATTAGTGTGTTTGTGGTTGTACACAGGATACTTGCATCATGTCAGCTCTATCATGTTAGGTGGAACTATTACCTTGTTATTGTCTTTATTTGGAAATTAAACATGGTTTAAGAAGATGTGTGCAGATGCCAAGTTGACAAGGGGCGGACTTGTGGACTTAATTTTAGGTGTCAGTTTAACCGGATTAAGGAATACCTGGAAACCTGGTAAAGCATTATTTTAGGTGTGTCTTCGAGGGAGTTTCCAGAGGAGATTAGTAAGTGAGTCTGAGAGGACTAGATGGGAAAGATCTTCCCCGCAGTGGTTCAATATTTCAAAGATCATAGAAGAAGTGAAAATGCAGGCAGAAAATACAAGAAATCTCCCTGCCAAATTACTCAATTATCCTACCTCTGCCCCTACATGCATGCATACCACCAGGCTTGCCTACAAAAAATCACCCTTCATCAGAAAATAAAAAGAATTTAACAAGCTCAGCAACAGTGTGAACCAAAGACACTTGCTGACATAGAGGTTCCTCTTGTGTTTACAAAACACATTAAATAGTGAACTGTTTTTGGTTAGAGAGTTGAATGTTGAAGAAGATAGACTTCGTATGTATACCACTAAATCTGGCATAGAAAAACTGGCACATGCCTCACTTTGGCTACTGGATGGCACTTTCAAAATCGTCCCCGTTGTTTTATTGTCAACTATATACAATTCATGCCCCTGTTGGATCCAAAAATTCTAGAACTTATCTGCTCATTTATGTATTAATGATTTGAAAAAGTGAAGTACTTTATAAATGCCAATTTCAAAATTTGGTGGACTTTGCAGAAGAAAATCGATTTCAACCACATCCCCAAACCATGACAGATTTGGAATTAGGTGCAATCAAGGCTTCTAAAGGTGAATTTCAAGGTATCACCAATAAACTTGAAATTTCCCATTGACCCCAATGCTTTTGGGGAAAAAAAATCAGATGAGTGGATTGGCTATGCAATAAAAATACAGCAATGACAAAAACTTCAGTTTAAAAGCATTGGCATTCCTTCCAGCTGTGAAATTCCAGTAGCTTTTATTGAATTGAAAATTGCATTTGCCTGGAGAAGCCAGCAAAGTTACTGACTGGTTTGAAAATATATGCACGATAGGATAAGAAAACACCTATGCAAAACACTTGCTGTTCCATCACCAGTATTGCTGCTACCAAATTTGTGTTCTATAAGTGCATGAGGAATGAATTTCTGAGTGCTCAAAACAACATAGCAGCATGTCACAGAAGATGGGAACATGTAATAGGGAATGCTAATGTTGGTGTATATTGAATCATAAAAGAAATTTTAAAAGAGCAGCATCACCTAGAAAATAAATGTGAATGTATTCTCCAAAGAGAGCCATGTCTTGGGGAAAAAAGCAGTTATTTATCAAGATGCAATACTTCAAAATATAATTAATGACTGTGAAAGTTGGCCAGCTCTTAGAGACTATCTCTGCAATTGCGCATAATCTATGCCTCTAATATACTTTTTCATATGTTAGATTTTCTTTTTTTCTTTTGCTTTTTTCATTATTTTAAATTTACAGCATTACTTTTTTACAATTTGCTGTAAGTTTTTAATACTGGAGGTATACATTGTGTAAAGACTTTTAGAGTTCTAATTTGTTTTATGTATTTTTTGCAAATTTGGCTTCATGAAAGTGCATTATCACAACATTGTGCATAAATGTATGTGTATGTAAAAATGTTGAATCTTCCTCAATAAATGAAGAGATATCCTTTGTATACATCTGTCTTTGTAAAAGATAAAATTTCTCAAGGTCTTGGCTCTTTGGGCAACTGCATATGCAGTGGTGACCCATTGTGGTTTTTAAACAATTTCATCAAAAGACTTAGGTTGTCCATCACAGTATTTCAAATGACCACAGCTATATAACTGGGTGCACACAGTTACCAACCATAGTGATAGGCATTTGCACATTTTGCTTTTTGGTCTACTTCTTTATGGTTTGTCTGCTCATAACTGTTACACCCATGTGACTATCATTAGTATACCTGAGTGTGTGTGCTTGCAAAAATATGTGTTATTTTTACCTGCTTTTGTGTAAAGTAGCCTATGAAGTGTTCTGTCATGTTTTTATGTTTCTCAAATAAATCTCCTTTAAAAATGTAAATAAATGTCTTTTAAAGAGTTTTTAAAATTATTTTTTCCAGAGTTACACTTTCAGAATTGTGTCTTTCAGGATTATGGCTCAAATCTGAGCAAGAGTATGTCTCGATTCCTTCTGTCACCTGCTCTTGGAAACCACATACAACCACTTTTGCCTCAATATCAGCCACTCACCCACATGGATGCCTAAATCTTTGCTTTTTCTTCACTCTAGCTGCAATCTTCTGCCAGGAACCATACTTGAATTTTTAGACTCTGGTTGTACATAGAATCATAAGTGCCCACATGTGAATGAAGGCTGTAGGTTCTTGGTGTTAATTCACTGTTTCTTCTAGGTTTTTGCTTCTTGCCTATTTCAATTCCAGTACACTTAGGCAGTGTGTCTGTGCTTCCTAAGCACCATCAGATAGGGTGAAATGTCACTCTGCCTTTTATAAGTTTTTATCGATCTTAATTGGGAAAAACCAGTAAGGAGTTTGAGTTACCCTAAATGTCCAATTTTGTCACTCAGCACCAGCAACTGCCATTAGGTCATTAAATATGAAATGTTATTAATAAAAGCTTTTCATGTTTCTCCTTTCCCTGGAAGTGGATTTCTGACTAGACCAAACCGAGATCATTAGCCCACACCCAGAACTGGCAAGTGTCCCCAGAGACGAGAATAAAAAACAGTATATTGGATAAATAAATTGTGTTATAGTCATACAATGGAATACTATACGGCAGTGAGAATGATAGAATTCTTGCTACTAGAGGCAACATGGACGAATTTAAAATGTCGAGTGAAAGAAGCTAGACACAAAATATTCATCTCCTTTGAATTCATTTACATGCCTTTAAAAATCAGACACAATGAATTTATGGTCTAGAAATCAGGAAAATGATTACTTTGGAAGGGTGGGTAGTGACTGGTAACAGGAACAAAGAGGCTTTTACAGTCCTGGTAATGTTCTGTTTCTTGATCTAGGATGCCAATTACATGAACATGTTCATTTTTCAAAAATTTGTTGAGCTGAACACTCCATGATTTGTGTACATTTCTATATATATGTTTTACTTCAACAACAGCTTTACATTAAAAAGCCTAAAATGTAAAATTATTTTCCATTATTGGTGTTTCTGTTCTATTTAAATGTTTCGAATAAGATCGTGATAAATATATAATATGCTAAGCCACAGAGAATTTTAATACACAACCGAAAATCACTAGGATTTCTAGAAATACCAAGGGTCATCTCAGTGTCACTTTGAGCATTTGAGCAGATTCGGTGCCTTTCTCATTGAGGTACTTTTCCTCTTGTGTTAGAACTGTATCCCAGTTCAGAGAGGTAATAGTCATCACTGATCTCTTCAAGGACCTTACAAAAACAGCATCTTCTGGATCATCAAACACAGTTCTGCAAAAATAGAAATTATGTCAGAAAAAAACCAATTTACCAAAATGAAATTCTTATTTAAATGTGAATGTATGCCATGTATTTCTGTGTTATTTGTCATATAGTACCACTAACAAATAATTTGTGGGCTCTATTGACAAATGACTTTGAGGCTAAGTGACACTATTTTTATTGCATATATTGTTTATTTTAAAAATGAAGTATCTGAACATATTTGAGGAACAGCTATTACAGTTTGGGTCTCACACACCCATGCAGTCATGCTTTAAAACCATGTTAAATGAGATGACTAAAGTATTTATAGATACACGTATATTATTATCTTAAATACATTTTAGTGCAAAGTTATTTCTCTATATTTTGCTATATTTTGTAAATGTGCGTGGGGATAATATTCAACACTGCATCCAAAGAAAAACATCTTAAGTGCAAAAATAAAAAAGAATGATGATTTTCAATTCATCAATATTCATGAATTTGAAATGTCTGCTGTAGTATTAATGAAGTATTTGCTTTAGAGAATGCAAATTCCTGTGAATATAAAATGTTAATCTGCATAATTGCTGTCACTGAACATATTTAGAGGAAAAGTAAACAAGGAAGGTAAAGCCTCTCATTTGGAATAGTTAATAATTAAGCTTTACAGTTTTTAAGCAGCAAATTGCCTTTTCATTTATTTTGGGTTTCACTAATAATATTAAAAGCTTAAATATGTCAGATATGAATACATAGCTTGAACTTGTTTATCACAGAAAGACATAGCAATTTTTCCCATCTATTAAAGAGTTAGTAATTTTTTATTTCATTAAAATCTATTTTAGGAAATGGGCATAACTTAGGGGACAACACAATTATGAAATCTAATAAAAGTAAAGATAAAAAATCACTTGTCTACATTATTCGCAAATGCAAAATCTAAAAAAATACATTTTTAAATTAGTATCTTTCAAATGCTTATTCAGCATTTAAAAACAATGGAACAATGTTATAAAGGAAAAGTCTAATACATAGCTTTCTATTTTCAAGCCATCCTTTAACATAGATAGTTCAATCTAACAAAAATGCCTTTTTACCTAACCCAAAACTGCAATTTTCTCTTATGTGTGGTGGGTTTTGCCTTAGGTTTTGAGGCAAATTCTTTAATACCATACAAATCTCAAAACCCTGAGAACAGAATACTTAGTCAATTTATAATTTATCAGTGGAATACAAGTGGGAATTTTCATAATTAAGATATTGAGGCTCATATGCAGAAACTGATCCTTTTTCTTCTGATAGGCACATGCATCTATAAATGGACTAACAGTCAACTAAATGAAGATAAATATTTAGGGATACTTCAACCATTTGGATTCTTGGCATTAACTTCAAAGAAACAGAATAAACAAATCCTAGATCACAAGAATCTTTATCTTTCCTAGCTTTGGAACTCAAAGACTAGTCCGTAAAACCTGGATTTCTTATGGTGTCTTCCAGAGACTGTCATTGCTTTGTTTATTTCTCTCCAGAAGGCCTATACCAGGCTAGAGATGGAATTTTCCCGCACCTGTTGGGCTAGTAAAGTCCACAATATGGCTCTTGCCAACTCTCAAGTGGTAGAGAACACACAGCCTGTCTGCTCTGGGAGAGTTCATGGCACCGTTCCCTTCACAAGCGGTTCACGAAAGTCTCCCGGGCCTTCCTTTCTGATCATCACAGACTCTTTCTTTTTCTATATTTTCCTTCCAGCTTTATTGAGGTACAATTGACAAATAAAAATTGTATGTATTTAAGGCGTATGACTTGATATTTTGATACGTTTGTAATACATTGTAAAATAATGACCATAATCTGATTAATATATCTATTACCTCACATAGTTACCATTTTCTTTTTCGTGTGTGTGTCTGTGTGTGTGTGTGTGTGGTGAGAACACACAGTCAACGTTTTCTGTGTAAACGGTGCCCCCTGGAGTTGTGCGACATGGCAACTCTGTTGACTGCTGCTTTTTGCCTTTGCAAATTCTTCTGACGCTGCACAACCCCCTCAATTGCTCATCCCGGTGTTCACCAATCTCCAGACCTCACATCGACCTCTAGTACCTATCCGAGCCCTTGTGCATGAATAGCACTTGACATTTACTGGTGTCATAGCTACCCAGAATTAGACATTTCTTCAAGATTTGGCTTCCTGAGCCATTGATCTCCCAGCTTGTAACTTTCAATTATTGGTTTCCTCTGGATTCTGTCCTGTCTTGTGTCTGTATTGATGTACTCTCGTGAATCGCCATTTGTCAAATAGTCTGCCTGGTTTTCTTTTGGGTTTTATCCTTCTCTCTTCCTGAGTAGTACATGCCTCAGCTGCCAGGACTAGGCTCTGTGACACAACACCCCAGCCTGGGCTTAGCACCTGGAGCTCTGTCTTGAGCAAACATGAGGGAAATCCAGCAGTTTCACTTTGGGACCACTAGTCGACATTTTAAAAGTTTGTTGTTATTTTATTTTAAATACCTCTTAATGTCTTTCCATATTTAGGTAGTTGGTGGGAAATTTACAAACATCTCAGTTTCCTTAAAGCCATGTAAAAACCACAATGTTTTAATTCTGAGAATATTGGTTATCATGCAATAAGACCCAAAGGCATTAATGGAAATAGGTACAGGATTTCTAACTATACCTATTTGATAAGGATTGATAGCTGGGATTTGAAGAAAACTTAAAAAATTGACCTTGCTTCTCAAGCTATTTGAAATATGATTGGTTTCTTTCTCAATTTAAGATTAAGAATAATAAAATCAAAATGTGATGCTACAATTGCCTCAAACATTTTCAAGTATGGTTTCTTTCCAATAAAAGAATTCAAAGCCCTAAATGTGGATGTCACAATAAGATTTACAACACAACAAATATAGAAGCTACAAAACTGTAAAAATAAGCTTTAAAAACTTACATAGTGGGTTTTATTAGTTTCATTACAAATGTTTGGCTAATTAAGATAAGCTGAAATAACCGGGCTATGGGCTACAAATACTTTCTAGTTGCTATTATGTAGCAGCCTTTTGTGGAAAATGAGTAGATCGATAAAAAGTCATGCTGCCAATTTTTAGAGGCTATAGTCAACATATCTGTGAATTAAGAATATGCATTTAGAAGGAAAAATTTCAAAGGCAATAAAATACTCTCCCTATCTCTTCTTCCTCTGATTTTTTTTTTTTTGGAAGTTTAATAGGGAAAGCAGTAAAGGGAATAGAAAGGATTATAGTTCTTTCAGCAATCTGGTTAAACAAAAGAGATGTAAAGCCCTACAGGTAGTGATCAGCTCTCCCTCCACACCTGTAATAATTATACACCGAAAAACAGACTGGGGATGGCCTTGCTTTGCTTATTATTGTGTGCACAGCTGTTTTTAAGAGGGGAGATTTTTCTATCTAGAGATTCCTTTTCTACCACAGTATGGCTCACTCCCACTACTCTGCTAACATTCCATTTGGGCCATCGCCTCTCACATGAAGTAAAAGAAAGACCAGGGAAGCAGCTGCTTAATAGCTCAACTTACTATGTGTTGGGGGGACCAATGAAGTGTAAGCAGAAGCTTCTGAGGAGGCGTGTCCTTCCTGAACAAAGAGGCAAAGCCTCCTATATGGAGGCTGGTGAATATGGCAGGATATTAGTAATTGTGGAATATACATGGGCATGTACAGGTGTCTACTTAAATATTCTTTAACTTTTTCTGTTAGAAAATTTTCATGGTAAAAAGTTAGGCAAAAAGTCTTAATTTTGCCCTCATTCTTCTTTTTGTTTTTCTTCCTCTCTTCCTTACTCTTGAACAATAATTTAGTTGATTATAAAATTCTCAGCTGACCATTACAAATTCATTTGGTTCTTTTTAAATGTATATTGTCCCTTTGGCAAAGTGTCACTGAAGAAAAGGATTTTGTCTTTGCACTTTTCTTCATCCACCCTTTCTTCCTTCCTGGAATGGAGATGTGATGCTTGGTGGTATAGCAGCTACCTTGTAACCATAAAGCATACTCAGAATAGCACAATAAAAGATAGGATGTATTCTTGAACACATGACACCATGGAACTTTACACTAACCCTAAATACCCTATCTTTGTACTCTTTGCTATGTGATAAAAATAAATCCCTGTTTGTTTGCATTTCTGTTACATATAAGAAATTAAATTTCCTAATAATGAAACATCACTGAAAATATTCAAGTTATACTTGCATGTAATGACCATATATGTGAGTATAATCAAAATATTAACAGTGCTTATTTCTGGGTGGCACAATTGCAGACGATCTTTATTTCTTCTTAGTATTTTTCCTATATTATCAAAAACTTCTAGCCTTAATTGGTAACATTGTACTGTGTTGGTAGTAATAAAAATAACTATAGCTTGTTTACTGAGCCCTTTATACTGTGCTAGATACTAGGGTAAGGGCATCAATGTATTATCTCATTATTATCACATTACCTCATTTAATTTAATATGCATGAATAAAGATGAAAATTGCATATTGACTTTAGACTAATAGAATTAAAAAATTAGAAAATATAATATTAGAAAATAATTAGAAATTATTTCACTATATAAGTACTTAATTCATTGTAAATTGTAGTTGTCATTATTATAACCAAATTGCCCAAAAGTTTGAGGACTTTTAATTTCATTTTTTTTTTCCCCCAAAATACCTGAGGGTACTCTCTGGGCTGGTTTTTGCTTAAATGGTGATCTAGGATCCCATGAGGCATCTACTTTTCCTCTGAATGCTATTGATTGAATGATATGAGCCTTTTTATGGTTAAAAATGGTAATCATTGATCTTCTTTCTTTTTCTGTAACTTCTGAGAAATATAAAAGGTAATATTATTGCATAGCATTATAAACAGACACGGAGAGTGATTCAAAATAGAATTGAACACTTTCAAAAATATATTTATCTAAACTATATTATATGTGAACATCCTGTCAAAATCGATTGATGAAAGGGCTATCACAGTTATTTCCATAATCTTACAAGAGCTCAATATCTGCCCCACATGTCACAAGGCAGAGCTCAATCCCAGAGCCTAATGCACCCCAGACACTTTCTAACGTTAGGGACGACTGAAGTTGCAGCATGATGTAGCCATTTCATAAGGCTATCAGAAAGGAGAAATATAACCATAACATTTTGATATATCCTCATAGAAAAAAGTTACTCAGTAATAAATTACTAAGAATGTTCAAACCTGTAGATATAGAAAGATAAATGGATAGAGAGATAATATAGCACTTTGGGGTAAAAGAGATCTCAAAAAATGTAAAATGTGATGAGGTTAATTGTGTGTGTGGGGGGGTTATATAAATCAGACATGCTAGTTTATCTACAGTGTCTGAAGATATATTCATAAAGAAGTTATTGATTATATCAGTTCTGATACATACAGTTACAGAATTCCAAAGAATATGACTTTTAGAACTTAAATAGGCCTTAAGAGATTTTTATCCAATTCCCTTATTTTTGAGATAAGAAACTAAGGTGTCAAGGGGTAAAAAACTTGGCATCCAACATGTTAATATCAAAACCAGATCCAGAAGACATGCTTTCCTCACGCTTACTTGAAATATCTTTCCAATAAAGTGGTAAAGAGACACGAATTCCTAAATTTCAGAGAGCAAGAACTTCAGAAATAAATAATGGAAAAACTTTCATTTACAAAGACAATTATTCAAAGATATTCTTTACAAAAACAAATTTTCAAAGGTAGTCTTCATTTTTAAACCACTGAGCTATAAGACTGCTTCTCAAAGATTTTTTTGCAAGAAAGAGGTGTCCTTACGATTTCGGTCAAGCAGCTCCACTCCTGGAAGGTGGTAGATTACATATAAACGGTACAGGTTATACTGACATAAAGGGTTTTGGTATAGAGCTTCAAAGGAATAATCCAAAATAAGATGTCATATTTCAAAATTAGTCTTATGTATCACTTGATAAAATATGACAAGTTACAGGGTTCATATAAAACATAAGAATTTGTAAAGCTCTGCTTCATATCAAGCCAATAGACTCATTAAATCTTTACATATTCAGAGCAACAGTTAATTTCCTTATCTGTTAAATTCGTTCATTCAACAAATATTTACCACATGCTTATTGTCTACTAGAAACTGCTAGATGCAAGGGTTGTATTGTTGACCCAAATATGCCACAAATGGGGACAATTTTAACATGTGCATTAGTAAATTAGTAAAGGAAGAACTCAACTCTATGGAAAATATCAGCTCCATGGAATTCTTGTGGGTGCTTTTTATTAAAGCATCACTTCGTGCTCTTCTAGTGTCAAAGGTTACAAGGGTGCCTTTGTGGAGTTGGGCAGAAATGCAGGAACCTGTTCTGACAAAATTTTCTTCCTCCACATCACACCATTGCTCACAGCTCAGAATATGTAAATGCCAACAGCAGCTTCAGATCTCAGCAGGAGCAGAGCCAGCAGATAGGGCTGGCCAGGCACGTGTGGCTCTGAGATCCCGACGTGCAGGGGCTAGAATACATTAATTATGAACTGTACTCTCTAAAACAGAGGCTGGAGGAGGGAGGCATGTGGATGCAGAAGGGCTCCTGACATTTCTGACATCACATCCCTTAGGAATCAGCATGTAGGTATGATTTTTAAAAATCTTCAACTAGAAGTTGTGATGGTTTTATTTTCAAGGAAAAAGTACAACATTTTCCCTATTCATCCTAGATAACAACAAACAGGATTATTTCAATACAATGTGAAATAAAACTTTTATGATTTTCATGTGGGTATTTTTAGCTATTTGGATTCTGCCTGCATGCAATCTATAGAAAATATTATTTCTGAAAAATAAGTATATAGTGAGGAGAACCACTAGATGGCAGTAGCAGAAAGAGCTATTGCACTAATTCACTCAACAAAACGAGGCTCACTTAATGTACACGTTAAATTTAAGACTGCTATAGACTATTCATAAAGTACAACAAGGTTTGATAAAGGCATGAAAATATTAAACATTGGAAACCCAGAAAGAAACAATGAATATTTATAATGAACAGCTTGCAACAGAAAGATTGGGGCGGGAGCATGCTTGAAAGACAAACTATTTAGATAAAAACTAAAAAAGTCAATCATCTGGATGTTTGCTCTGTAGGTAATAAAACATCCTGATATTTGTTGCATGAACACAAATTTTTCTGGCTAATAAAATCGTTATATATAGCCATTCCCTGTGGAAAACATGAGCTTTAGAGGGACATAAAGCAGGCAAGGGAAGACACCTGGTGCATAATAAACAAAAGTTATTAGCGAGGAGAGGCCTAAAAGAAAATGTAGAGCCAGGAACAACAAAGAAATTTAAAAGAAAGGAAATATGTATGTATTGGGGGAAATCAGAAGAAAAATAGAACAGAAATTTTTTCAAGATTTAAGTGACAAAAAATGGTTTGAATTTTATTCTTCAAAGGGAAGAGATTTAAAGTGGTAATTAATAATAAAATAATAATTTTAACTGGATAGAGAATAGAACAGATACATATTAAATCAATAATAAGGACAGATTTTAAAAGATCCATAGGGATCATGAATTGTAGTTTGAACCAGAGAAAGTAAAGGACACCATTTAAGGACATAAAAGCAAAACACAATTGTTTTTAATGAGCACTTAGGAGGAATAAAAAGTCACGGATGCTTTCGTGCATAAGTCTGCTTTGTGGTTCCTGTCTTGGGGAACCGCATCTGACACCTCATAACCCTGTAGTGCACTCAAGCAGCGGAAAGTGGAGTCTGTCTTTACATACGATGTTAATGAAAAATGCACCGTCTTTCAATGACATTTCCTTTTGGTGTACCCTTTGTATTCTCTTTTCCCTCTCAGAACAGTCCTGTTCATTTCATTTCTTTTCTTGGCTTTTTCTCCTAATACTTGGTTAAGTAACTTCCTTATGTAAATTAAAAAACTAGCTTCAGTTAAACAAAACATCAAACTTGGATTTACTACTGTTACATCGCATTACATATTAACAAGGTATCTCAATGCTAAAAACTCTATGTACTTGTCATCACTGACCATTCATCTCATGCTAAAGTAAAATCTGAGTGACAGCAAGCCAGCAAACTGAGCTGTTAACTTTAAAAAATGAATTGAATTAAACAATTTGAAAGGCATTTCAGCTTTATTATTCTTCACTGTTTCATAGCCCTTAAATTTTAGAGGGAAGCAATCTTTTTTCAACGCTCTTTTTTTTCTCCTTCTATGCTATTAAACATGTAACGTTTTGGATTTATGAGTTTTGGATTGATGCTACTAAAATTACCATAAATTAGATTTCTAAGATATGAAATCGGTTTCCTGTGTCTGAATGTTCTGAAAGCCTTCTATGATGTATGGGCACATTCCTTTAGAAACTATGAAGCGAAATTGCTTACGCTTTCACTTTCAATAGGTTAATACTATTTAATCCACCTTCCCTCTAGGCTACTTATAGAGTACACCTCAGTGGCGCCAGCCCTGTCTTGCTTATCTTAATTCGGGATTCTGAGTCTAAGCAATTTACATTTACCCAATGATATATCAAAACGTCTCTACTACTTTACTGCACTAGCTCGAGTTACGTGAGTCACATGTGTGAAGCTACCTGTTATTGAAATAGAAGAGAGAAAAAAAAGGATACATTCATCTAAATAATTGGCTCCAGTTAATTGTTTTTTAAACTTTTAAAGCAGAATTTAAAATGGTCATTTATAGATGAACCTAAATGTTTTTAAGGCTGCCTTTGAAGCAAGTTGATGAGATTAATAAGGACAGACATACTCATTTTAATAGATGGGGGAAGTGATACACAGAGGCTAAAAGTCTTTAGAGAACAGCCTGTGGAAGAAAGTTCGGCTCTCAACAATCAGACACCAAGATTCTGAGGTTCTGAGTAAGGTCAGCATCCCCATTATTATCACCATCTCATTTTAATGACAAATCGGTGGGCCACCACACACCACATGCTTTCACTGAATTTGGAAATCACCCCTGATTGTAAAAGGCAAACTTTGACAATAAAACAGGGGATGAAGAGAGTGGGGGGATCAGAACATTCCCTTCTTCAGGACAAACAGCAGTGCAAGACCCAGGTGGTTCTTTTTATTTGCTGATTGTCGTTTGGAAGGGGTGGTGCCACCTGGAAGGGCATTACAGGTAAAGAGGCTCAAATGCATACACCCTTGAGATCAGAGTCCCAGCCTATCTCCCAGCAACCTCTTCACCCCTGGCGTTTTGCCATCAGCAGTGGACTGGGGGTACTGCTGATGGCAAAGGTAGAAAGTGTTTAAAAGCAGTACCTGTGGAAACATGGTGCCCCTGTCTTGAATTCCCTGTTCCCAGTGGTGATTCCTGGAAGCTCTGCTAGGAAGCAGCTCTTCACAATTACAAAATGCAGGAGTCTAAGTATCCTTTCCAATAGTGGAGCTGAATAAATCATTTGAGAGCAATGAGGAGACTGAAGGTTTAGAAACAGGAGAATGGATGAAGCATTTTGTCCTTGCTGCCGTTGGTGGTGGTTTTTTCCTTTAGGGCTGAAAAAGGGGTGGGAAGACTAAAGGTTAGTGAAAGTCATCAGCCACAAAGTGCATCGGCTCATGGGGATTGGAGAAGGGAAGGGAAGAGGAAACCGAAGCTGGAAAGGAAGGGTGTGGAAAGGTAGACTGCCTGGAGAGAAGAGGTGGGGCCCCTGACTGCCTGGAAGACAGGAATTCCAGTTCCCAGGACCTCACACTCTGCAGCTGGCTTAGGCCTCCCTGAAGCTCTCAGCCATGCGTCTCCCATGCAATCCTTGGCAATTCTCCTCATAAATGCCAGTGGAGGGTGCAATGCTGACAATGGATTAGGGTTTACGCTCCAGGCTATTTTCTCACCCTCTGAAGAACTTGTAATCGAAGTAGAATAATAATAATAACACTTTAGATTTTCTTTGGTTTACAACTTGAAAAGACAAAAATTACAACATTTGAAAGTACTTGGATTTCTCATTTTCATTAATGAGCTGAATCTAATCTGTGATTGCAAATGAGGCTCAAAGAAACTTAGTCTGAGGACATTACTGCACAAAGAACATTAGTAGTCTAGGAAATGCAAACTTTTTTTTGCACATAGTATCTTTAACCAAAATGAGGCATGGGTTCAAAATTTGAATGTTTGTTACCAAGAATTTTCAGCAAATGCTTTTTTTGTAATTGGACATAGCATTTTCTCCATTTCAAAAAAAAAAAAAAAATGACCCACTGACAACAATTTCAATTGCAACAATTGTAATTATGTGACTTGAATTACATCAGTATGATTTTAAGTAGAGGTCACTTAAACTGTTGTGCCAGGTAATGATATGAACATTATACTACTAGGCTGGCCTTCAAAGAACTAGAAAAAGCCACCCTCTTCCCCACAGGGCTGCACAATTCTGTTCTCCAGTAAACCCTTGACAAGTAGGGCGTGGGCTGGATTTTAGGATCCATTCAGTCCTGGACCAGGCACCTTTGTTTAGGGCATAACCCTGTTTGCTACTATGGGGGCAAGCTTCTTTATTACTCCCCACATGTTGTTTTATAACAAGTTAGCTTAAATTAGTGAGTTTTTACACACAGCAAAGTGTCCACATAGTTTTGCATCAAGCCCTTTCAACTCTCTATGAAATATTTAGGCTGAAATTTATAAGACTGTAAGTGTCATATATGTCCAGACTGGGTCTTTCTTGTTCAACTTTGTGTCCTAGCACCTAGTAAAGTGTTATGTAGTGCACATGTGATAAACATTTATTGAATAAATGAATGAATACATGATAAAAATTTATTGAATGAATGAATAAATAAATGATAAATGAAACAAAGCATGAGTTTAAATCTCAATATTCCTTAGCGGTTTGGTTTACTCTCTGGGTTTAACATAACTACCATTGAAGAGGGAATACTTCTAATAATAGGATGCTGTAAAGATTTAAATGAGAATATATGAAAACATTTTTTCAAAAGGAAAGACATTCAAACATATTATTATAATGATTATTATTTAAAATGTCAGTTATATTTTCTCAAGTCTATTACTTAGAATTTGTAGACTATATGCAACTTAATTTATTGTCTGATTTACATAATTTACAATAAAACTTTTTTTTTTTGCTGCTTCAACATAACCTTAATGGTGAGAAACGTTTTCTTAAAAAATGTTTTACAGAGTTATCCTAAGGTTCGAAGCAATCCTAAGAGGTAGTTATTAGCCCATTTTATAGAAAAACATAGGTAGGATTTCTGGATCTAGCATAACTAGTCTTTTAATCAAAGAAGCATTTGTTCAGCATAGAAGGGCCAGATAACTCAAATATGTAGGCCAATCCTGAACTGAGTCTTTCACAGATCAGAAAGCTGTGAAAAACTCCTAACAGTGGGCAGCCTTAGCATGTCTCCAAAATAAGTATGGAATTGCCATGAAGTTGGTGTGAATTTATGATTTTAATATTTGAGTTTAAAGAATCTAACTATAAGCACCTCAATCATTGATCCTCAGTGTAGTAGATGTAACTGATTACACTGAAAATATATGGAAACTTTATTGATCTGATCAGAACCTCCACCGTCAACACTTAGTTTTTAAATATTCAAAACACTGTTTCAGGCAATTCTGAGAAATGACAGAAAATGAATAGGAAAAAAAAGAATCTATTTCATGGCATTATATAAAAAGGTCTCCAAACTCTAAAGTCTAAAAACCTACTTGTTGATCTGAGGGTCTTTTACCTTGGTACACCTGGAATCCTTTGTCTTGTATTTTGGTTGCATACATATTAATTTACCCTTCAAGATCATAAGCTTATTGAGAGGAAAGACTGTGTATTATTTATTTTTCTAACTCATCTCACATTTCTTTCCAATACTGTGAGCAGTTCCTTGGTGGGTGTGATTCAATATATATGAATGAAATTTGCTGCTCACCCAATCGAAAGTTTAAAAACTTACTTTTTTTTTTTTTTTTGGTATCAACTTTAATATACTTCACATATCACACAATTCACCCATTTTCAATCTAAAATTCATGTGTTTGTAGTATATTCATAGAGTTGTGCAACTTATCACCACAATTTTAGAACATCTTTTCACCCCAAACTCCTTATTTTTTAGCTGTCACCATAATCCCCCCCCCCCACTAGACAAACACTAATCTACTTACAAATAATTACCTCTCAGTAGTGCTGTCTTTGCAGATGTGCCTATTTGGAGCATTTCATATAAATAGAATCACATAATATGTGTTAAAACATACTTTTGAGAAAAAAACCAAAAACAGGTTTAAACATGTATATCCTCTTTTGTTATTTTTGTCATTTTTGTTTGACATGCCATATCGTTTCATTACAATTTTTTTCTACCTGTTGTTTATTTGAAAGTATGTCTTAAAAAAGAATAAGATCTACTCTTGTTTTCAAGGAATATCTAAGTATTTTAGTTGTAAACATTACTCTTCTAGTTTTAAACTTAAAAAATGTCTTGTGTTATTATAATTTTAATTTACGGGCATAAAAAAGTGCAAATTGTTACTTAGGGTCTTCAGATTTAGCATTCCCTTTAATTCCTTCACTGTTGCGTCAATGTTCGTTAACTCATTGTGGTGTAGCATGAGTATATGCAATGAAGGCAGACAACACAGGCCTAAAAAAAAGAACATTTTTATAAGATTTTAAACATTTTTTCATCTTATTTATTTTTTAATTGACAAATAATAATAAATATTTTTAATGACAGCATGCTAACTAAAAGAAGGAATATATTACAACTGGAGAAAGAAAGAATGACTATTAATAATATGGAGAAATTATTATTAAGAATACAGCAAAGCATATGAATTCAAATAACTGATTGCAATGTGAGACTATAGAGTCAATTTCTTTCTACTGTTATTGTTTTACTTTTTTTCCATAACAATTGATTTTCTTTTTTTGTTTGCTTGATTTTGGAGGAGTTATTTTCTTTCTTCTTTTTGCTTGTTTTTTTGTTTTTGGGGGGTTTCTTTGGCCATGATACTTAGATTTATAATGCCAATCAAGAGAATAATCACCATCAATTCAGTGCCTTCCTCCAACTTGCACAACTAAGTATTTTCTTTACATAATAGAAAGTCAGATATTCATAACATTTTTGTAGATTCTAAATTATACATTTTCCCACATTTTTAACATAAGTGAAAGTGGGATACATCTTTATGATAGCCATGACATAGTGTAATTGGCAAGATTTTCTTTCTCGGTGGTACATGAAATCATGGTTGGTCTTAAAATTTATGATATTTTGATTCTGTAATATATGATATTAAAGAAAACTGTTTTATACTGCACCTATTTGTATTCCATGATCATGGTACACCATATACTTTTATATTAGGCTTGAAATTGTTAACTCAGAGATTGTTGCACATATAAAATAAACTCAGAGTAAAAGCAGGAATTTGGCTGATAAAATTATAGCCAGTAAAAACTTTTAAGATTCATAAAACGTTTATATTTATTAATGCACCCAAATATTGTTAAAATTTGCTTCCACAATATCTAATTTGTTTCCAAAATTCCTCTTAAAATATTCTTTTACATTTTGAATAAAACACGTCACAATATTGAATTAGAAAAGTAATCTAACAGCACATTTCTTAAAATGAAATGTACATAAGAACATTAAAAAATAGATCCCATCACATATTTTCAACAAAAATGTTAAAATACATTTTTGCAAGTCATTAGCAATTACCATAGTTCAAACTTATTGCTTAATTGAAAATCTATTCAATCAGCAGAGAAAATTTAAGATGTACCTTCTAGGTCAAATATTGCATTGTTGTTTAGATATAGTTCTGCCAGACAACAGTTTCTGGTTAGAAATGTTATTCCATGGAGCTAAAAATGAGAGTTAGAGAACAATATACTTTCTAAAATAATTATATATAATTAATGTTTGTGTGTGTGTGTGTGTATATATATATATATAAAATTATAATAAGACCATAGAAGTTTGACCTTTGCAGCTATTATTATTTGTGACCTTTTGGTCTGGTGTTGCATTTGGATTGTCTTTGAGGAGAGTGTGATGAAAAAGGTCGTTTTAGCTAACTTAAAACAAACCTCTCTTACCACATCTCAGGCAAACTCCCTTGACCAGCCACCATCTGCAACTAGAGGGCGAGGCATAGCATAATCCCACTCATCGGTCACAGTTCATTGTTTTCTACAAAGCCTTTCCTGCCAACTCATGTGCTCACAAACCTCCATTTTCTTGACCACCCCGACACTTTGGTTTTTTTGTTTGTTTGTTTGTTTGTTTTTAAGACAGAGTCTCACTCTGTTGCCCTGAGTAGAGTGCCGAGACATCAGCCTAGCTGACAGCAACCTCAAACTCCTGGGCTCAAACAATCCTCCTGCCTCCCAAGTAGCTGGGACTAGAGGGGCGCACCACCACGCCTGGCTAATTTTTTCTGTTTTTTAGTTGCCTAGCTAATTTTTTTTATTTTTAGTAGAGACGGGGTCTCACTCCTGAGCTCAAGCAATCCTCCCACCTCAGCCTCCCAAAGTGCTAGGATTACAGGCATGAGCCACCGCGCCCGGCCCCAATACTTAGTTTGACCTGTAGAATTAATTGCTTGATCAGTAGAGTTTTGTGTCTTCCTTAGGGAAAACGGCCATGTTTCTTCAGCATCTTATCCTTTCCACCTCCCACTCTCCTAACAATATGGTGAAGGTGCATCTTACTTTTAATATTAGATTCAAAATCAGCGAATTTGATTGAATGGGAACGTACTCTCTCTTGAAATGAACCATTAAGTACTGCATACATAATACAGGGTATCGGTGCTAAACTGTACCTCAGAAATCTTTCTGTTATCCTGTAAGGAGAACCCCATTCTTAAAAATATTGACTCCATGACCTCAATAAAATTTAACAGCTTTGTTTGAATTGTGAGGATGAGACATATTAAAGCCATAGAAGAGGGGTAGGTATGCTCTAAAAACAGCAGGTAAGTTAAATGTAAGAATGATACTGTTGTTATTGAATAGGATCTAGCAGGGAAAAGATTTTCATGAAATAGTCACTGATCAAGTGTTTAGGATTAGGTTATTAACTATGAAATGTCCAATTTCCTTAAGTACTAAGTTTGATGGTTAATATCTCTGACATTTCACTTTGACACTTCTAGTTTTATTTTTATCGTAGAGGTATATCCTCAGTATTTCAAATGCACATGTTGGCATTATCTTTCAAATTTTTTTAGAGCAATTTTTGCGAAAGCATGGATAAGTCAAAAATTCATGTTATTTTCGAATGTGAGTTGTGTTGTGAAACCAATGCAGTGTAGACAGCTGAAAATACCAACGAAGTGTTTGGGAAGGATATAGCACAGTAAGTCAATGATTTGTGAAATTCTGTTCTGGTGATTTTAATCATGAAAATGAGCCACGTGGGCAACCAAAGACCAAGGTGGCTAATGATGAGCTGAAAGCTATAGTAGAAGCAAATCCATCTCAGCCTATGCGGAAATTAGCAGCAAGGTTTGACGTTACTAGTCCAACAGTATTGGACCATTTGATTTTTTTTTTTATGGTGTTAGAATTTCAAAATAGGTATTGGACCATTTGAAACAAATGGGCAAGGTAAAGAAACTTGATAGATCAGTACTGCATGAATTAAACGAGCATAAGAGAAATTGTCTCAAAGCTTGCCTTTCTTTGCTGTCATGACATAAAGGTGAACTATTTCTACACCGTATTGTTATGTGTGATGAAAAATGGATTTTTTTTTGACAATCGTAAGCATTCACCATAATGGTTGAATAAAGATGAAGTGCTGAAACACAGTCCAAAACCAAATATTCATCAAAAAAAGCTAATGGTGTCTGTTTGGTGGTTCAGCACTGGTAGTATCCACTACACCTTCATGAAACCTGGTCAATCAGTTATAGCTGATGTCTACTGCACCCAGTTGGATGAAATGATGAGGATGCTTGCCAGTAAGCAGCCGAGATTGGTCGACAGAGATAGACCCACCATCTTGCAAGACAACACTTGACCACATGTCGCACATACAACACTACTCATATTACAGAGAGGCTGGACTTAGAAACTCTCTGTCATCCACTGTATTCACCAGACCTTGTGCCAACTGATTACCACTTCTTCCAGGCTTCGTACTACTTCTTGCAAGGAAAATATTCAATTCTCAACAAGCTGTGGAAAACACCTTTTGAGATTTCATTGGCACTTGCTCTTCAGGCTTCTTCACTGCTTGGCATAAACAAGCTACAGTAAGATGGTAAAACTGTGTTGATAGTTTAGGCGCATACTTTGATTAATTGTACCCTTGTTTGAGATATAATAAACTACACTTTTGATTCAAAATCAGACATTTCATATTTAATGACCTAATACTTTATATATACAGGAATATATGCTCATGGTTATAAATTTTTGTTTTGTATTTTCTGAAGCTTTTCATAGGAACTGTTATTGTCAGTTAAATAGAAACATTTTGTCTATTGGTGAATAGATTCAGATAAATAGCCCAACTGACTTAGGATTTATTGGACATTTTATTCATTCCCCTCTCATATCCCAGAAAACCCATTGGAAATATTCATAAATTATGAAGCTACAATAGGCTTGAATGCTGTTTACCTCATCAATTTATAGACTTATCTCTGCCAAGTTACATCAGCACTCCTTCAGAAGGACCAACAATAATTTCACCATAGCTTTTGTTAAGTCATAAGTGGAGTCACGTTTCCCCCAGCTAGGAGAAAGCATTAAAACAGGAAGGTAAGGGTCCCCGTTGGCTTTTTATCCCTTTCTACTTTTTCTCCTGGCCTCCTGGCAGCAATTCACTGCTTTCTGTTCTTCCTTTCACCACTCCCTGCTTTAATAATAGCCACATTTGACATCAGCATACGAAAAAAACACCAGTGGAAATTCTGACTTTTTCTTCCCTCCTTTTCCAGTTACCTGCTGACCAGACATTACTAGAGCATTACTGATTAGTTGAGACTTTGATTTCTCTTGCATTACTTATTAATACAAGAAGAACACTAATAAAATTGACAGTTTGGTCTTGATTATAGAATCATAGTTTTCCCACGAGCATTAACATCTTTGGGCCATGATTATGGGGACTGTAAGATTGTACTGTTCGTTGAGGTGAGGGGGTGAGGGGAGATAAAGTGGAAAGAGACAAAGCCAGATCATGAAGACCTTGGGGAGCTATTAAAAGACTTTGTGCAGAGGAATTATTGCCCAATTTGATCTTAGAAAGAAAACAGCAGGGTGGAGTATAGTCTAGGGGGAATAGTAAGTACAACGGCAGGAGATGAATAAGGAGGGTGTTACTCTAATTCTAAGAAGAACATATGGTGACCCAAAGCAGAGTAGTGATGTTGGGAGAAGAAAGAAGTGAAGGAAATTGAGAGACAGTTGCAAGGTAGAATTCACAGGACTCAATAGACATTGCAATACAAGTTGTTAAAATCAGAAACAGGAATTAGAAGACATGCTGATTGTCCTGACACTCAAGCCATTATTAAAGTAAAATGTTATTATAACTACCCATTTAGAAAAATCTATAGTATTGATTCTCAGGATCACTGTAGGAATTATATTTAACACGACATTTCACAAATCACCTATGTTAGCTGTAGGGTTGGCACATAGCAAGTGCTCAATAAACGGTTATTTATTATTTAACCATTTTGATTAATTTTATAGAGCTGAGTGTCTTATATTTAATATAAAGCACTTACAGGTAATCACTGAGGTACTACTAGGGAAAAATGTATGCCATCATAAATTTAAAATTAAGGAGGCATTCTTTTAGAGCAGGGTTTCTCCACCTCTACAACTGACAACATATTGGACTAAATAATTCTTTGTTGGAGTTGGTGGGGTTGGTGCTGCTGTGGACACTGTAGCACAGCTTTCCTGGCCTCTACCCACTAGATACCAGTAGCACACGCACCCCAGTTGTGAGGATCAAAAATGTCTCTAGACATTGCCAAATGCCCCCAGGGGGTGAAGTCACTCCCAGTGGGAAATACTGATTTAGAGACAAGAGAAGAAAGGATATATATTAAGTGCTTATTATGAACTGGGCATTGAGCTAGATGTTTTCAGAGAGATTATCTAATATGATCCTTACAAAAACCTTATTTATTTATTTAGTTATTTTCTTATTTACTTATTTATTTTTATAGAGGTGGGGTCTCTCTCTGTCACCCAGGCTGGAATTCCTGGGCTCAAGGGATCCTTCCTCCTCACCCCTAAAGTGCTGTGATTACATGCTTGAGTCACCACATCTGACTAATTTTCTTATTTTAGTAGAGATAGGGTCTCACTCTATTGCCCAGGTTCGTCTCTAACTCCTGGCCTCAAGCAATCTTCCTGCCTCAGCCTCCCAAAATGCTGAGATTACAGGCACTAGCTACCACACCCAGCTGTGTGTGTGTGTGTGTATGTATGTGTGTGTATAAAGTCTCACAACTCATTTAATCATCATTATAAACTCATGAGGTAGGAACATTATTTTTATCTTATGATGAAGGTGAGGCACAGAGAAATTAAGTAATTTACCCAAGAATATACAGCTAGCATATGGTGGAACAGGAGTTTGTCACAGGCTCCAGGGGCTCGTGGAAACTACTACAATTTTGCCAACACCCAGGACAGGAAGCGGAGCTGTCCAGCCCAGCTCATTTCCAGACTCAGCTTGAGCCACTGGCTTGATCTGTTCCATCTGTCTGATTTAATCTTGACCTCTCAAGTAATCTGGCTTTCTCTTGACAGTTGCTCCAACATGGCTGCCCTCCCTGAGTCCCAGGCACCGTCCTATTCTTTCCCCACCCCTTAGGAGATGTTCTTACGTTTTTAATAAGACTTTCCAGCAGAACCTAGAGAGATACTATGGTTACCAATCAATGTAAACTAAAAGAACTATCCAGCCCTGGCACAAAGCAGTATCACATACAGGTGAGTGCACACGCTCTTGACGTCTTCAACCCTTCCTTTCAGCATTCCTTTTTCTCCTCCTGGCATGCTCTTAACTCTTACCATCCCATTATTCCCTTTTCTTTCCCACTTCATTCCTTTCGACCCGCTCTAGAGTCCCATTTCTGCATGTTCTAGAGGTAAACTATTATATTGACCATTAAGACCAAGATATTAGCCATCCCAGGGGATTTCTTTTAAATTAGAGGATTATGATCAATGACTCTCTAATTGTTGACTTTTAGGTCATTTTGAATAGATAAGTGTGATCTGAGAAAACTTCTGACTGTCCCTTAATCTATGCTCCAAAACAACTCCCTAAGATATCAGCTTGTAAAATCAGCTTTGTGAACTGAGTTTAAAAAAAAAATAAACTGTTTTTCCTCTTCTCTCACACACATCACAACATAGAAGACTTTTGTGACCAAATTTATAGTTTGTTCCCCACACAACAAGCAAGCAATCAATTCTGCAGCAGACAACAGTTGGGTGTCTTCAATTCATTTCTAACACTAGCTATCTAGAGACAGTGTCAGATCGCACAGGTTGAGGGCTCAGTCCCACAGGACTGCACCCCACTTCCAATGCCAATTGCAAGCTCCAGGTTGTTTTATCTGTGCTTCTGACCTACTGGCTATAAGCTGGGGTTCCTGTTACCCCCTCTTTGGGTGTGATTAATTTGCTGGGGTGGCTCACAGAACTCAGGGAAACTTACTTACATTTACTGGTTTATTATAAAGGATATCACAAAGGATACAGATGAAGAGATGCATACAGCAAGGTATGGGGGTGTGGACCTTGGAGCTTCCAGGTGTGCCACCTACCAAGAACAACCATGTGTTCAGCTACCCAGAAGTTCTTTGAACTTAGTCATTTTGGGCTTTTATGGAAGCTTCATTACATAGGCATAATTAAATCATTGGCCATTGTTGATCGACTTAACTTTCAGCCCCGCTCCCCTCTTTGAAAGTTGGAGGGTGGGGTTGATGTACCAACCCTCCAATCCTGCCTTGATCTTTCCAAGACCAGCCCCCATCCTGAAGCTACCCAGGGGCTGCCAGCCATCAGCCAATTTATTAGCATACAAAAACCACTTATCACTTTCAAGATTCCAAAGATTTTAGAAGTTATGTGCCAGGAAGTGGGGACTAAGACCAAATATATATTTCACAATATCACAAGGACTACATCTATTAAATCTAAATAGTGCCACCGATATAAAAAATGGCCTCAAAAGTTTGTATTATTGTGAAACAAGACCACAGAACTTTAGATTTGAAAGAGGACTTAAAAATTATACACATGAGATTGTGTATGTGAGAAAAATGACTTCTGGTTAAAGATTTAGATTATATATACACATCTAATTTTGTTTCATCCAAAAATTAATCTAAAATAACAGTAAAATAATTATTTTAAAAGACATATCCATAAGAACAAAGAGAACAGGAAATGAGACAACCACAATATAATTTTGGAAGTTAGAAAGCATATGGTCAAATGGTAATAGAATTAGCAGAAATGAAAAAATCAAATCCTGAACAAGAAAACAACCTCATACAGATGCTCCTTGATTTAGGTTGAGGTTACATATCCCATTCATTTCTAAGTTAAAAAGCATATAGAATACATATTGCTTTTGTACCATAGTAAAGTTGAAGAATTATAAGTTGCATCATTTTAAGTCAGGGACCATCTGTATATATCACAATGTTCTAAAAAGACCTGAAGCCATCTATATTAAAACAGTGTAGAGCCATAAGGTATAAATAGTAATCTAAGCCTGATTTTTATAAAAGTGTAGATATAGCCAGAAGTTAACCAGCTATTTTTCCTTAGTTTCCTTACTGCTATAACTGGTTACTGCTTAATGACATTATCCTCTCTCATAGGTGCAAGATTTGTGACTTCCCCTGTTACTTCTATAGAAAACATTGCTATTGTAAAGTCCAAAGACTTGTGCTTCTATAGATAAGATTGCTATTTGTAAAGCCTAAGACTGGTCTTTGAAGTATTTTTCAGACTCTGCATTCCAGGGGGACCCATTGATTCCAACCAGACCCATGGATAGGCATAGGAATGGATCCAACAGTCTCAAGACCCCTACCCAGGAAATATCCCAACTGAGAAGATAATCTCTGTCCCAACCCTATGACTTCATCGCCCACCAATAAGCAGACCCCATTGCCTAGCCCTTTGCCTGCCAAACTATCTTTAAAAACCCTTTCTCCTGAATTCTTGGGGAGATGGATTTGAAAAATTCCTCCCATCTCCTCGCATGGTGCCTGTGATATTAAACTCTTTCTGAGCTGTAACCCCTGCTGTCTCAGTGTATTGCTTCCTCTTGAGCAGCAGGCAGCGAACCCGGTAGGGCTGTAACAGATCCAGTAACTGGAGGTAAAGGTAAAGGGGAGGGGATTAAACAAGCATTACTGAAAGCTGTTTAATGAGCAAGTCTATTCCTACAGAGTGGATCCAATCTACTGCTAGGCAACTGAGTCTGTTCTACCACATCAAAAGACTGGAGTTTATTCCCTGGATAGAATAAAATACAGAGTTCCTCACCATTAGACATCAGACAGAGTTGAAGGCAGAGGGCCTACACTGAAAGTAGGAAGATTAAGGGAATGTTGTATACACACTGAGTGTGGAGAATTCCCAGCCCTCCTTCCCCAGCTTGGCCCTCAGAATGCTGGCAGTCAAGTCTTTACCCCTTGGGCAGGAGATTGAAGAGACTTTTCTGGGTACTCTTACCATCCTAAGAGGAAAGACCTAAAAATACTAATGTCAGGGTTTCCCCCAAATTTTGCCTTGCCAGATAACTCTACAGTGAAGCTCACAGTTAATAAGCCTCAATCACACATGCTAAGTACTTCCAATCAACATTTTGGACTGCTATTTTAAATACAACCAGTTAGCCCAGGATGTTTGAGGCAAAATTCTGCCACGAAGCACAGAGAGCCAAAGAAATCAATGGAAATAAGATTAATTTAGTGAAAACAGATATTATGTAAACAGAAGCAACAAAAATACCGCTAACATTATTATGCTCAAGGAGATTAGAGAGGATATTTTGTCCTAGAAACAAAAAAAAGGTAATAAAACATACACATTTTAATCACCTCACACCTATTAGGATGGCTATTATCAAAATACAAAAGACAAGTATTGGCAAGGATGTGCAGAAATTGGAATTCTTGCACATTGTTGGTAGGAATGTAAAATGGTGTAGCCACTAGGGAAGACAGTATAGAAGTTTCTCAAAAATTAAAAATAGACCTACTATATAATCCAGCAATTCCACTTCTGGGTATATATTTAAAAGAATTGAAATCAGAATCTTGAAGAGAAATCTGTACTCCCATGTTCATTGCCGAATTATTCACAATAGTGAAGGGATGGAAACAATCCAAATGTCCATCAATAGATGAATGGATAAAGACAATCTGTTAATCACGTATAATGAAATATTATTCAGCCTTAAAAGAGATGGAAACCCTACAGTTGTGACAACATGACTGAACCTGGAGGATGTGATGCTACCTGAAGTAAGCCTGTCACAGAAAGACAAATACTGCATAGTTCCACTTACCAGGTATCTAATAACCAGACTCACAGAAGCAGAGAGGAACGTGGTGGTTGCCAGGGGCTGGAGGGGAGGGGGAAACACAGAATTGTTCCTCAATGGGTACAAAGTCTCAGTTATGCAAGATAAGTAAGTTCTAAGGATCTGCTGTGCAAGATCATGCCTATGGTTGATAATATAGTACTGTGCACTTAAAAATCTATTAAGAGAATAGATTTCATGTTAAAAGTAGTCTTACCACAAAAAAAACAAAAACAAAAACAATCAGAAAACACATGGGACACCAGGACACCAAATAAGCCAAAATAAAGGGCCAAATTTGAGAATTCAATAAACACAGTGCAGGAAGGCACCATCTTGAAAATTTACCATCTGCAGCCCTTTCTTAGGAAGCCACTGGAGAATGCAATCCAGAAAAAAGAAAGCTGTGAAACAAGAGAAGCAAAGGGAGTCCCCAGGGTAGTGACGAAGGGTGACTGCGGCTGTGCACAGTCACACAAAGCAAGCAGTTGAGACTGGAGCAAGTCCTGGGCAGAGTTCTTCAAGAAATAAAAATAATTAAATGCATTGAATGTATTTGGTCAACTGACAGAGAGTTTGGGTTGAATAAGTGATAATAGCTGATAAAAGTGTATTAGTTTCCTAGGGCTGCTATGACAAATACCACAGACTGGGGTGGCTTAAACAGCAGAAATTTATTTCCTCATAGTTCTGGAGGCCGAAAGTCCAAGACCAAGGTGTTAACAAGGTTGGTTTCATTCTGAGGCACTCTCCTTGGCTGTAGAATGGACATCTTCTGGTGTCTTCACATGATCTCTCTGTACATGCACACGTTTGTCTCTGTCCCTCTCTTTCTCTCACTTCTCTCTTTCTCTCTCCCTGCCTCCAAACTTTTGTCATAAAGATGCTAGTCATATTGAATTAGGGACTACCCTAAGGATCCATTTTAGTTTAATTACCTCTTTGAATGCCCTGTCCCCAAATACAGTCACATGCTGAGGTTCTAGGGATTAGAGCTTCAACGTATGAATTTGGAGGAAACACAATTCAGCGCAAAACAAAAAGCGAACAAAAAAAATCAAATGAAAATAAACTCCAGGGAATTGGAGTAAGTACAATGAAGGAAAAATAAAGTGTAATACGTAGCTTCACTCTGAAGAGCCTATTTTGTCATAACAATATAACTAGTGAATATTGATTTAGCCAAAATTACAATACAACCACATCAGGAGAATGGGGACTGGAAAGTATGCATGTGTGTGGTAGGAGGGCAGGAAAGAGAAAGAACTAAATCCTCATCTTCCTTAGTGGGAACTCTATAGCTATTGTCTTGAAAGGAAAAACCAAGAAGCAGTAGCAATACCAGCAAATGATTTAGAGAAATGCTGATAACATAAGATCACTTAAAAGAAGTGAAATTTGTTGCATCTGGGGAATGATAAGTGGTAGAGGGTGTGTAGAATTGTTCCTAACGTGTAGAACTTGCTAATTCTTTAAACTATTATTCTACGCATATATAGCTCTGTTAAAAACAAAAAATTAAAAAAAAAAGTGGGGAAATGGGGTCTTCATATTTATCCTGTGACTACTGTGTGTAAGTTTCTTTGCTTAGAGCTCCATACATGCCATCTCATTTCTTTTTCATGACCCTTGAAAGAGTCAGGAAGAGCACCCCGTGTTGTATAAGAGGAAACATAGCTCTAAAGAGTTTATGTGATTTGCTAAATATTAATAGTTGGTTAGTGACAGAACCATAGCTATAGCCTAGCTTTCAGTTCAACATCCATTTATTAAATAAATACTCTGTTCCAGGCACTCTGACAGAAATAATTTATGCAGATATTGGTGCTATTCCTTTGATTTTAATCTTTCTAAATATTATCTAATACAATGTGGCAGACAGTGTCATAATTTTTTTGCTGCCCAGCATCTAAACCTCCTTCCCTCAATACAAGGAATTCCCCATATAAAGCATCTTGGTGGGAATCAGACCCTACTCGATTATTATTTGCTCTTCCAGACTGCCAGCAGGCAGGGAGTGGACCCATGACCTAGGCTAAGCCAATCTGATGCATCCACTGTTAACTTTGCATCAAGAACTAATAATGCAGAGTGGAGATGGTTGAGACTTAATTCTGGTGGTAGCAGAGATGGAGACAATAATACTCGTGTTTTGTAGCAGTGGAAATGGTGGCAGTGATGACGCTGGATGTATCCAGTGGTTGGTGCTGGTGACACCAAAAGTGCAAGCTGGCACTTCGTCAACAGTGTTTGTGGAAACTAGTTCTGAGGCCTGGTTTTGACCATGGCTCCCTTTGATCCTGAGACTTTCTGAACTTGATTCTTAAGCTCCAATATCTACCAATATCTTTTCAATAAATTATTTTTCTGCTTACATCAGCCAAAGCATGTTTCCATCAAGCGAACTTCTGTTACCTTAGCTAGTACTTACGCAAAGAAAAGTTCCTAGCTTTGATGTCCAATAAACAGAAACTGACATTTTCCAATGAACAAAAAAAGTAAAATACTAAGCAAAATATTATCAACCTATCTTCCTCAAATTTATAATCGAATATCAATTACATGCCATTTGTGATTCACTAACAAAATGGAAATATTATATTTATGAGAAAATATTAGGGTTTTTATTTATTCATTCTTCCATTCAAAAAAACATTTGTTGAGCAGCTACTATGGCCCACACTCTCATGCTAAGTTCTGTGGGTATAGCGGTAAACAAAATAGACAAAAATCCCTGCCTTTGTTATAGTAGGGAAAAATTAGATAAACAATACATACAATAAGTAAATTATGTACTATGGTGTAAGTTGATACATGCTTTGGGAAAAAAAAAATAAATCCTGAGTCAGGGAGTTGCAGAGGTACGTTACATTCTAGGGAGGTTGGACAAGGCAGGCCTTGGGGAAGAGGTAATATCTGAACAAACTCTTGAGGACTGGTAGGGAGTGGGCCGCTGTAGTAGATATCTGCAGAAACAGCACTGAGGACAAGCCAGTGACAAGGTCCAGAGACAGTGTGGTGCCCGGTGTGGCTAGATCAGTGAGAGCCATGGAGAGATGGTAAGTAATGAGGCCAGAGAGACAACCAGGGGCCCAACTTGTGTAGGACGTTCTAAGTTCCTGTAAGAACTTGGCCAAAAGTAATAGGGAACCATGGGATATTTTGAGCAGAGGAATGACATGTTTTCACTTAGGTTTCCAACGATCACTTTGTCTTCTGTATTGAGTGATTTTCAGTGGGGGTGTGGGGGGTCAATTTTGCTCCCCGGGGGCAATTGACAATGTCTGGAAATATTTTTATTTGCCACTCCTGGGGGGAATCTTCTGGAATCTAATAGGTAGAGGCCAGGAATGTGGCTGAAAATTCTAAAATGCACAAGGCAGCCCCCACCATCAAGAATTACCCAGTTCAAAAAGTCAGTAGTGGGGAGATTGAAAACCTCAGGGGCAAAAACCCATAGACCAGTGACTAAATGACATGATGAAATTTATGAATAATTCTATAATTATATGTTCCTTAAAAGAGTATATTATTGTATATTCAAGTACTGAAATTACAGTATTTCCTAAATTTACATAGAGCTTTAAGTATTAGTTGAGGAGAATTTTAATAATACACATATAATGAATTATGCAGGAATAAAAAAGGAAAAATGTCAATATACTTTCGAGATTACTAAGTTGATTTTTATGGTATTTTTGTCCAACGAATTAACACAATGCATTCATTTCTGTCTTAGTTTAAAATATGTACAGCGCTTGAAAATAAAATCCGCACTTTAAAAATATTCAGAAATAACTATTTTTAACCAATCAGAACAACCTTTCATTCTCATGTTTTCCCCCCTCATTTCCAAGTTACTGAAATATTTGTATATGCTGTTTCCAAAAATAGGTATATTTCATGGTTAAATCATTTAAAATCATAGCTAGGTATATAGTGAACATATCTCCAAATTTCACACCCGTGCAGTGAAGTCTTGTTTAGGTTATTTATGTTGATTTATTTTTTAAGGAGCTTTTAAATATTTGGCAAAATAATTCTTTCAAAAAAGTTGACATAAAGGATATAATTAATCTTGCCCTAAGATAACAGAAACAGGTAAAAGCCCAAATTATATGGAATGCATGGCTAGTGCATTTTGTTTTTTAATAGCTTTTACACCCTATCATGGAGTTTGTACTGCTCTAAATAGTTTTTTTGGAACAAGGTATAGTATGTATAAATGAATGAATAAATAAATATATATACCTAAACTTAATACACAAATAAATCTGATCGAAGAAGCCGATAAAAATTTCATGATATGAAACATGTTATAAAACTACCTAAAAAAAATACTGCTATTCAAAGGATTTTTTTTATCAAATATTTGTAACAGCACATTAAAAATAGTTATTTCAATTTTCAAATTGTGATTTGCTAATTTTGAACATCTATATTCCTTCATAAAATACATAAATTTGTGCTATTTACTGAATTCTTAATATGTGCCGCATGTCCTGGAGATAGGAAACAACAACATATCCTAAGAGCATAGAAGAATGAGCCCAAGATCTTTCTTAAAGCATTTATTCTAATCTGACTCTGGTCAGTATGGGTGATGTTGTTACGAATAAGTATTTCAATTATTCTTTAGATGATTATGTTTATAAACAATGACTTTGCCAGAAGAGATCTTTTCATTGAAATTGAATTTATAAAATTTGTTAACTGTTTGGTTTTTGCTGCACAGCAGAAATCCTGATTCTATTTTGGATAGTTGTTTGGTGAGGCTTTATACAGGCTCTTCATCAAATGTTTATCCTAATCTGAGACAAAATGAAATATATGAAATATATGAAAAAATGAAATATATGAATATATGAAAAATATTGCTGTACTTCCACAAATAGAAGGATAGTAACATTTTGTGGCACCAATATTATGAATCCAGAACTCATTATTGGACATCTGTAAAAGAAAATTTTTGAAGTAATGAGCCAAGACAGAAAGTGATCATATGTATGTGCCAGGTAAATGCAGTATAAAATGCAAATCACTTAGATTACTTATCTCAGCCAAACCGAACTTCTCATGCAAAGTTGGAAAGAATTAACTTGTGGACCTCAAATTCTCTAGGCCAGGCTTGTTAGAAGGGAGACTATAGACCCTGACTATAGAGCAGCTGCCTCCCACTAATTGTACCAGGAGACATTAGGAAAACATGATCCCCAAGAAATTCACAGAACCAGTGAGTATCTGTGCAGTAGGAAGAGGAAACTAGCACTGAGAGAGCATGATGAAGGGACCAGAGTTGCCAGAGCAAACCTAGGAAAGTTGGGACATTAGAGGTCCTTGGAAAGAAATTTGTGCCTATTTCATCAGCTAGTCCAGGTTCAGACCAGAAGGTCAAATTTCATCATCTACTAGATTATGACTGGGAGAAGTATTCATCCTTCTAGCATACTAGGCTTCAAACTCACCAAACTATATTCATTGCCTCCAAAGACCACTGTGTTCTCTTACTCCAGGAAACTTGCAAATACAATGTCCTTTCCAATAGAAGAGCCACTCCCTCTGGCTCTAGTGTAGTGGCATCACATTTATTGTTATATTCTGTTAGTAGCCTAACAAGTATAAGAATAAGCTGTATCAAGTAGAATGCTTCAGGCTCCAAGCAACTTCTAAGCCCAACTCAAATTGACACATAGAATAAGAACGTTAATTATCTCACATATCAACAAGTTCAGAAGTTGTAAGAGCCTCAAGTCTTGGTAACCCCTTGATTCTCTAGGCTCTACCTTTCTCCAAATGTTGGATTCAGCAACTTGATAGGATAGTTCCTGGCTTCATGCCCAGGCAACAAAACCTCCAGAGGGAACAAGGGACCTCTCTTCTAGTGCCCTCTTTCAGGAATAAGGAAACCTGTCCTAGAAGCTTTCTAGCAGATATGAACTTACATCCCCATTACAATTGGGTTATATGCCCATTCTTCGACTAGTCACTCCCCAGGAGGGTGGGATTGTCCTGATGGGCTTAGACAGTTCAGGATCCACCCCTGGAACTGGGTGGGACTGCCTACTTGAGTAGAATGGTGGAAGAGTATGCACCAAATCCAAAACCAGGTTCTGTTGAACAGGAAAAAGGAGAGAATGGACATCAAGCAAACAACCAATAATGTCCTCATAGACCTCAATAAATATTGAGGATTGAATAAGTGAATAAACAAAAAAATGTGTGTTCACTTTATTTTACTCCTTGTGCCTTATTTTTCCAAAATAGAGGGTAGTCTAAGATAATCACTAATGTAAGAACAATACTGGTTACAAATTCAGATCATTCTTTTTTTTTATTTCAGAATATTATGGGGGTACAAATGTTTTGGCTACATGGATTGCTTTTGTATAGCTTGAGTCAAAGTATTAGTGTGTACATCATCCAGATAGCGTACATTGTACCTGTTAGGTGTGATTTCACCCATCCCCTCCTCCCCTCTCCACCTGCTTGATTTCCATTGAGTTTTACTTCCTTATGTGCTCATGAGTGTTGATCAGTTAGCTCCAGTTTAACACTGAGCACATGTGGTGTTTGTTTTTCCATTCTTGTGATACTTTGCTTAGGAGAATGGTCTCTAGTTCCATCCAGGTTATTACTTATGGCTTAGTAGTACTCCATAGTATACACATACCACATTTTATTAATCCATTCATGAATTGATGGGCACTTGAGTTGATTCTACATCTTTGTGATTGTGAATTACACTATAATAAACATTCAAGTGCAAGTGTCTTTTTGGTAAAATGGCTTTTTTTCTTTTGGGTAAATACCCAGTGGTGGGATGCCTGGATCAAACAGTAGGTCTCTTTTTAGTTCTTTGAAGAATCTCCATACTGTTTTCCATAGAGGCCGTAATAATTTGCAGTCCCTCCAACAGTGTATAAGTGTTCTTTTCTCTCCACATCCACACCAGCATCTGTTATTTTGGGACTTTTTGACAGAAGCCATTCTCACTGGAGTTAGGTGATATCTCATTGTGGCTTTGATTGGCATTTTCCTGATAATTAGAGATGTTGAGCATTTTTTCATATGTTCATTGGCTATTAGTCTATCTTCTTTTGAAAAGCCTCTGTTTGTGTCTTTTGCCCACTTCCGAACAAAACAGAGAACCCAGATATAAAACCATCCACATATCACCATCTGATCTTTGACAAAGCAGACAACAATATACACTGGAGAAAAGAGTCCCCATTCAATAAATGGTGCTGGGAAAATTGGATAGCCACATGTAGAAGACTGAAACAGGATCCACATCTCTCACCTCTCACAAAAATTAATTCAAGATGGATAACAGACTTAAACCAAGACATGAAACTTTAAGAATTCTAAAAGAAAATGTTGGAAAAACTCTTCTAGATATTGACCTAGGCAAAGAATTTATGAGGAAGACCCCAATGGCAATCCCAGCAACAACAAAAATTAATAAATGGGACTCAATTAAATTAAAAGGCTTCTGCATAGCCAAGGAAACAATCAACAGAGCAAACAGACCACCTACAGAATGGGAGAAAATATTTGCATGCTATACATCTGATTAAAGGGCTAATAACCACAATCTACTCAAGAACTCAAGCAAATCAAGCAAGAAAAAAATCAAACAAACCCATTAAGATGTAGGAATTCAGATCATTTGTAACAATATGTTACTGTTTTAAATATTTATATTCATATGTTAGTGTTAATGTTTTTCACCACAATTCTCTATACCATTTTTACAGTGGCATAATATCTTCTTGGTGGTCAACCTAGTGTAATCTAGATTTTAAAGGACTCATAATTAAAATTTTACATATGAGCTTTGAAGAAACACTATAGTAGCTAATATGCCCATCAGAGTTTGGGATCTGAATAAGACTTTAATTTTTGATGGAGTATGAATACTCAGGTAATTACTGATCAATAAGAAAACTCACTTTAGCTTATTCACTTATTCCATGACCACTGAAGTCCTGTTTTCAGGCATGATAAGTAAGTGATACCGATTTTGGAAATAATGTAGATAGTTTGTTGCATATAAATAAGCAAGCAC
The DNA here is from genome assembly GCA_004363605.1 of Indri indri. Classification (NCBI taxonomy): domain Eukaryota; kingdom Metazoa; phylum Chordata; class Mammalia; order Primates; family Indriidae; genus Indri; species Indri indri. Next base: position 61,406 of record RJWJ010001677.1, read on the forward strand.
AAGAAAAGAATCCAACCACTTGTCCCATCCCTTCCCTGGTCCAACCTCGTCCAAAACAAAAGAAAGTAAAATAGTCAATAGCTCATGCAATCCCTTCCTAGGGCATAATGCATCTGAAAGTCAATTGCATGAAAATTCAATGAGTGGTTGGAGGTCCCACAATATCCACTTCCAGAAAGCTGAAAAATATTATAAAATCCTTAATTATACCTCTTCCTTTGGACATACTGCCAACATTTGTAAATGCTCTTTCCTTCCAAACTGAACACCATCGAACACCACAAGGAACACACACTAAAAACAAAGATTAGTCACTGTTGCCATGCCTGATGGTTTTCATGTTTTTCTAATCAGAAGTCTCACACTGTGATCAAGAATAATTTTTGGCAGAGTGTTTTTTAAAAAGACTTTTGAACTTATATGCCCTTAAGTGGTGCATGCACTTTCCATTTCAGTTGTTAGCTCCCTGGGCCTTGAAGGTATTTGTGTTGCTCTCCCAGAAATTATTTCAAGCTTATAAGATTTATGTTTATAGTTGATACTAAATCACTTTCATTTTCCATTCTCCAGTCCGTTGGTTTTTTAAAAAAGACTAAAAATTCAATAAAATATTGAAATATTTTCATAAACATGGCTGTTTAAAGATTCGTTGCTGTGAATCTGGACCACTGCTTGATGGGTACACTACTGCTGAAAACTCAAATTTTTTGTTTTTATCAGTGAGTATTTGAAAATATAAATTCAAAATGCTAAGATTGGGTTCTCTTTATATTGTATAATAAACAAAATACAAGTTGTTGGAAAGCTGAATTTTTGAAAGTTGAAAACAACTTACTGACTAGCTAACTGTAATAATCGCCTGGGTTTGAATTTTAGTTTAGTCTTGCTCTTGTCCTGGGGAAGAGCTTGAAGTCCCACACACAGGCCCCCATTCCTGCCTCCTAAATCCTAGCCTCTAAGAGAAGATACAAGGACCACACCCAGTGACCTTGAGACATGTTCCCTCAGTTGGGGACATGGTGGCCTACTGCCTGACACTTCCCGAGGAAACTAAATCTGCTTGGGTGGCATTTGGGAGATACCAACGCTCTTGCCCTCTGACTAAAGAGCAAAGGTGTGTGAGTCCTGGGAACCGGATCACTGTAGGAATGTTGACCTGGGGCACTTGACCAGGGATTCTCCCCAAGGGTGTAGTTTGCCAACCCCAGGAAACTCTCAGTTGTTAAGCAGTGCTGAGATAAAGGTCAGTCAGGTGAGGTCAGGAGTAGCCAGTGAAGAGGACTCAGTGTTGGAGAAGCCTAGAAGGGAAGCTTCTGAATAACTCCATAAAGAGAAGGAGAAACTCTGAACATCTGGTAGTACCCGAGGGTACAAAGGAAAGAACTTTGTTTCTCCCTTGCCTTTCCTCTACCACACCCCCATTCCATAGCAAACCTGGAGAAGGCTGGAGTGAAGGTGAGGGGAAGGAAAATGGCCAACCACCCCACCCTACACTAGGCAATACACTAGGCAAGTGGCCATCTGCTGTCAGCCCTAGCTGGTTAATGAGGGAGGGATGTCTCGCTTGTGGATGAAGATTGACATCTGATTCATAGATTCCCATTTATGAACTGAGATTGTGACTAACACGCAAATAGACTGTAAGATTTTGTATTACCTAAGAGAGATGAAAAAAGTCATAAGACTGCCCAGGTTTTCTGCCATGAACCTGGGAAGAAATAGCCTCCACTGATCAGTTTTGACAAAACGTGGGAGATAAAATTAAAATTGCAAATTGTTATGTTATTCAACATAACATGTGTATGTGTGTATGTATATGTATGTGAATATATACACACACATGCATATGCACCAGATATAGATACCAGATTTATCAGATATATATGTTATATATAAGTTTTTTACCTAAATTTAAATTTTAAATATGAAATATCAATACTTTTAAAGATTAGCTCTATTAAAAATAAGAAATTAAGATAGTAACTTAATTTTAGTAATTGAAAGATAAAATGTAATACTACCTTGTTATGATGAAGCCATAAGCATTTTAAGTTTTTAAACCTAGAAAGATCAATGACCTCTGTCAGTTCCCTGGAAAGAAAAAAAACCGTGAACATTAGCGTCAATAAATAACTCATAGGTACAGCTGGTCACACAGTTAATATGGCTTTGGAGTAACAGAAAAGGCCTGTCTCTCTGTCCTTTCAACATTGTTGGCATGCTTAACTGCTAATTTCTAAATTCCATCATTATCACTTCATTCATTTGGATTAAGATTTTGTCAGCTAGTTAGCAGAAATTTACACCTCATTATTACTGAATTTATGGGGACCTCAATTCAAAACAAACTTTACTGGGGAGAGGGCAAAGGGAGAAATGTGAAGATGATATTGGACTTTCAAGCCAATGTGGGAAACGCAGTTGGCTCCTGCTTCAATCTTGCCGGCAGGGTTTTTACTTTGGAGTCAGTCTGATCTTGGCCAGACTGGACTTAGGAGATGGAAATTGCAGGACACCAAGGGACAGAGACTAAGTGAAGTGCTCGATTCTCCTTTATTGTTTATTAATTATAGGATCAAAATATTATCCACCCTTCTTGAACAATGTGGGACTTTAGCTATCCAAGTGGTCCTGGTCCTTACTGCTAATGCAGTTCATTGAGCCAAGGGGGCAGATGCCAGGTGGGGAGAGGCTGCTGTCTGAGGACAGTGGGACATTTGACTAATGTAGCCTGGAGTATTCGGAGCTCTTTTATTTCTTAGGTCAGAAATTGTGGGTCCCAAGTATGTATACGTATATCTCTGTTTATTTATCAGACACTTACAAAGCACCTATTGTATGTCAGGAACTTTTTGAAGTGCTTTAAAAACACTCATGTAATTATTATTACACATATTAATTCATTTATGGTAATATCCTCTCGCAATTATTTTTAACCTTAGGAATCTGGAGGACTAATATTTTCCTAATTTTATGAAACATACATATTTTTAAAGCATGCAAACAACATTTTTAAACAAAATAAACTTTTCTCACCAACTTTTTATTAATATATTGAAAAATTTCAAATCTAAGAAAAGTTGAAGGAACATTGTAATGAACACTTGCATAACCTTCATAATTTTTAATATATTGCCACACTTATGCTCATTCTATCTAATTTATATATTTATTGGTTGATGATTTTCTTGGTCATTCATTTGAAGATAAGTTGCAGGCCTTTTTTATTGCAGGCCTCTCAGCCTAAAGAGTTCAGCATGCCTGCCTCCCAAACAGGGCACTGCCCTGCATAGCCACAATACCATCGTCACACCTAAAAAGATTAAATTTAATTCAGTATCATCAGGTCTGCCATTCATATTCAAATTTTCTCCATTGCCCCTACATTTCTTTTATGGTTAGTTTGCTTAAGTCCTGAATCCTATCAACATTCATGCATTGCATTTTTGGTTGGTATAACCCTTTAGTCTTTTTAAATGTAGTCACTCTCTTTCCTTTTTCTCCCTTAATATTGACTTTTTGAGAAGTCCAGAATAATTGCCTGATAGAATGTCCCACAGTCTTGATTTGCCTGATTGCTTCCTAATGATCAAATTGAAGGAAGATCATTTCCACTTCTCAGTTACATCGGTGGTAATTACTGAATTGCATCAGGAGAAATATGTCAGTTTGTCCCACTCTTGGTGAAGCTAAATTCAGTCACTTGGTTAAGTTGGTAGCTGCCAGTTCTCTCCATTACAAAAGTGCAAATTTTAGAATTGTATCATGTGGGACAATAATCTGAGACCACCTGTGTATCTTGTTCCTTGACAACTATTTACTCAATGGCATTACCTTTAATTGATGATCCTTCCCTGAATCAATAGATTTGGGATTGTAAAATGATGATTTTTCTCTAATGTTCTCACTCTTTTTACATTTATTAACTGGCATTCTTCTGTAAAGAACATCTGCTCCTCCCTCTTCTTTCTCTAATTTATTTTCTTCCTCGCCTTCGCTGAATTTAAAGTTTTTTCTTAATCCTTTATCACTTTAAAAAAATTCTCAAATTATTTCATACAGAAGACTTTTCAGGCATAATCCTGTATCCTTTTGACATGTACTATTAGTCTTTGAGCCCTTCCCTGGCACGACAAAATATTCCAGACTCCTCCAAAGCAACTTTTAATAGGAAATATACACACATAATACATTTTTGTCTCCTACCGTGGACATGTGTCCTATTTCTGGGAAGGAGTGCTTGGATCTTGGTGCACCTTAACTATCGCATTGGGCAATAATGATAGTATGTTAACTTCATCTGTACCCATGATTAATAATAAAGCAATCATTACAAGGTAGCATCAGAGGACCTCATGCCCCACTTAGAGGATTTCACACAAAAGTTACTTTAATATGCTAATAAAGTAGTAACTTTGTCAAGTTACCATCATTAATTTTCTTGTAGTAGTAAATACCATTGCCGAATTTTCAGTGATTAGATAATATGTTATAATAAAGTGATTCACTTTTTAAGAGTCCTTTAACTCTTTTAAGTCAGAAGTGTTTATTCTGCACATAAACTTGTCCTAAATCAATAATGGGCTGTTACATTGTAAGGTAAAGCCAATCCAAGATAATGAGAGGTAATTCTTCTACTAATGATGGCAATGGCTCATGCTGACAATAATATGTCAACAGCTTGTCATAGTGTATGTTCTCTGTGATCACTCAAGAAAGTATCAGTAAGGTGCTTTTCATTTTCCATGGGCAACAGAAACTTAGGCAAATACCAGTTTACTCAGTTTATTGGCATCTGGACTACGAAATTTTTTTGTCCCCAGCTGGATTAAATGATGACTTAGTATTCTGAGGATATGGAAAGTGTTGTCCTTCATGCAAGAAGACCATTAATATCTGGTATTAATTCCACTGTCAGGAATCAATACTTTGATTTTTCTAGTGTTTTAAAGCTATTCTTATTGTTATCTACTTACCCTAGTAATCAATAGGTACAGTTGTCAAAATCATGAAAGGCTTAGAGATGTAATCTTTTGACCACATGAAGTATTTATTGTTATGATAAAACTACCTGATCCTTAGAAAGGGTCAAAGCATGACCTTAAGTGTGTCACAGTTCTCTACCGTACCTGTTTCATACTAAAAAATATATTTTTTAAAATTTCAAATAGGCCATCTATTTATTCCCTTGCTACCAAGAGATTTAGAGCCATTACAAAGCTAAATGCTTTTCTCTGTACTTATAAAAATATATATTTATTATTAATAAAAGAAATAGGTTTATTAATAAAGAATTTCTTCAAATCACTAGAGATAAAAGCGATTAAATTCATTGATAAAGTAGGGCATTTTCCTTACAAAGAAACTGAGTTCCAAAGATTACATATGAGTAAAAATATGTCAAGCCTATTTTAAAATGATACTTAGAATTCACAGGAATTAAGAATAGTAAAGGAGAAAAAGAAGAGTAGGTGTAGGGTCATTGTTATTAAAATGCAGCCTACAGTGTCACTACCGGCTAATGAAAACTGTGGTGTCAGAGGCTAAGGTTATGCACAACTTCCTCTTCATCTTATACCTGGGTTCCATCTGAGGAACTAGAACCACTCTATAGAAAAACCCACTTTGTCATCTGCCACCTTGGGGAGTTCCAGGGGAATCGAAGAGGGCTGTTAACATAAGGGAGGGGTTTTCCTCCTCACCAGTAAGTATTAGTATAGGTAGAGTTTGGAGTTGTAGTATAATAGGGGTTTTTATTATAGTATAGGAGTATAATGAGTCATTGTTCCTAATAATAGTAACAGTATCAACTGTACTAATGCTTGAGTACTTACAGTGTATCAGGCCCTCCTCCAGCTTTTACTGACACACTTAATCTCCACAACAACCCTGAGAATCATGTAGTATTATTATACACAGGGGACGGAGAGAGTTACCAGATAAAATACAGGACACTGGTTACATGTGAATTTCAGATAAACAACTAATGCTCCAAATGCTGTGTAGGAAATACTCACACTGAAAAAAATTATATTCATTGTTTCCCTGAAATTCAAATTTAACTGGATGTCTTATATATTTGTTTGGAATCTGACAATCCTAACAGGGAGGTTATGTGACACACCCAAGATCGCCCAGCTGGAAGAGATAGAGCTGGGATTCGAACTCGGCCTGGTTCCATATCTTTGTTTTTATTCATTTCAATACCTTTCCTCTCTAATATAAATGTGTACTTCAACAAGTGGTAAGGTTATTAGAGTGTGTTTGCCTATGCAGTCCTTGAGGGGGGAAATGGAAAAGAACATTTGAATCTATGAAACGTTATGACGTGATATTCTTTCATTTTTTGATGTAAGAAATACTTACTTTTTAGAAAGGAACAGCTCAAAGACATCAGCATCCCTCTTGTGGCCACATATCTTTAACTGATCTTCAACTGCCTGATAACATATAATTAATCTGTCAAACCACATTCCGGTGAGCAAAAATACAGAGGCATTTGCAGTCAATAACAATAACATCTACAAGAAGATCAAAAGAAAGGTGAATATGGAGACAACCACCCTAAACTGATAAATTACAACACCACAATTATATATTTATTTACTCATTTTGTGGTTGAATTTCATTATCCTTAATCCTGGGCACAAATGTGTACATAATTTTAAAGCAGAAAGAAAAAAATGGATATGTGTACATATACACCAAAACCAAGTTTTTGATTCTCTATGGGTAGGATAATTTGTTCTTCAAGTAATTATTTTTGAATGCTCCTTCGACATGAAGAATTAGTATTTGCTGTTTCCTACATTTATTGAAGACACTCAGTATCACAGTTGGAGGTGGAGAGAGTAGGATCTAACATATATTATTATAGAAGATTCTTTTTTGTGCCTAACACATTATGCTTGGCACCCAGTAAGTTCTCAAAAAACGTGAAATGAATGAATAAAGGAATGAATAAGTATCATTTTTCTCTGAATAAATACATTTTCCCTGGCTTAGCAAGCAGCAGTATCTTCATTTTTCATTAGTTACTAACATCCTTACACTGTGGGAACTTTTGATGGGGAAGAAGCAACTTTTATTCCCATAGGTTTTGTTTTGAAAATACAAATCCAGCAACATCTACTTAAGTACTTTGCTTTTTCTTCTTATGGTCCTTTGCTAAATTACAAAATAACGTTTATAGGCCACAAGACCTAAAGTTATATGAAAAATTTAGATTCTGTCTATAATTTGCCTTGAAAGAGTAGAGCCAACAAGCCACAACAAAAGTAAAAAGTATAATCATTGCAATTCTGGAATCTGACAGAGATTGTAATTATCACAGTCAAAACAATCACCAAATTTCAGCTGGGATTTGTTATGAATGGGAAAGTCATAACTGACTTATACATTTTTGTATGTAATTTACAAAATTTTGACACTGGTTTTGCTATTTAGTAGAGGACTTCAAGAAGAGTTAAATTTAATGGATGAACAAATATTTAAAGAAGTGAGGAAAGTAGATATCACAGTGATGGAGCGCAGCTGCAAATTTATAGCCCGAAACTTCCCTTGATTCCTCGTGAAGTATCCTGAATCTAGGGGCTTGGAGAATTCACAGGCCGAGAGGTGCAGGCATTCTCATCTGGGTATTTTCACTTAAAGATCTAAATCATCAGCCTCTACTACATACAGTCACAACTTTGCAGTGTTTGGGATATTTAAGGCAGCCAAAGTAGAATTAAAATCTTGTATCCACCTATTAAAATTATAAATGTTCTTTTAACTTGATCCAGCCATTCCACATCCAGCACTCTGAAACACATAGATGTGTACACAGAGAAAATATGTGACTACCATTGCTGATTTCAGCACACGTTGTCTGTGGTTGTGAAATATTCCCCATTAATTGAAATATGGGTTAAATATGGTTGAAAAGTATAGAGAGATAGTTTGATGGTTAATTTTAGGTGTCAAATTGACTGGCTTAGGGGACGCCTGGATAGCAGATAAAACATTATTTCTGGGTATGTTTCTGAGGGTGTTTCTGGAAGAGATTAGCATTTGAATGGGTAGACTGAGTAAGGAAGATCCACCCTAACCAGTGTGGGCACCATCCAATCCATTGAGGGCCCAAATAGAACAAAAAGGCAGAGGAAGTGTGAATTCATTCTCTCTTCCGGAGCTGGGACATCCATTTTCTCCTGCCTTCAGATGTCAGCACTCCTCATTCTCAGGCCTTTGGGCTTGAACTGAACTGTATCACCGGCTCTCCTGGGCCTCCAGCTTGCAGACAGCAGATTGTGGGGTTTCTCAGCCTCCATAATCAAGCAAGCCAATCCTTCACAATAAAGCTTTTTTTTTTATATATCCCTATATATCTTATTCGTTCTGTTTCTCTGGAGAATCCTGACTAATACGGATGCATATCCAGATATCTAAAGATATCCAAAATATATTTTTAAGTAACAAAGTAATTGGCAGTATAATATGTATACCAGTATTTGTCTTAAACATCACATTTATATGTACACAAAATGCACACACTCCAAATTGTTAGCAAAAGTCATCACTTGAGATCATGAGGGACTTTCGCTTTCTAGGCAATAGATTTTTTAATAATGTTTGACTATTTTAAAATAAACACATATTAATTTGATAATCAGAAAGTAATACACATTTTGAAAATTTAAGCCATAAATATTTAAGGATTTAAATCAAATGTAGAAACATAAGAGATGAAAAGGGAAATCGAAATAGCTGCATAATATGTAAATCATTGGCATGATTAATTATTTATGTATACAAAACTTTATCCTGGCATGTTTCTTTCCAAATGATAATTTTGTATGAATTTGATACAAAGAATTAATGCCAAAGTGCAAAGAAATACAAAAATGTGTCAAGAGGTTTTGCATTTCAGTGAATCTATGGCGGATCAGTTCCAGTTCCCAGTCAACACACAGTTTCATTAGTAGCATATTCCCTCATCTACAGAAGCACAACAAGCATCCTTTCCCTGAACTATTTTTTTTTCTCGTGGTAAAATATTCATCCCATAGAATTTATCATGTTAGCCATTTATAAGTTTATAGCTCTGTGGCATTAAGTTCATCCACATGAAGCACAGTCACATTGCTGTGCAACCATCACCACCATCCATTCCCAGAACTTTTTCATCTTCTGCAACCAAAACTGTACTCCTTAAACACTGACTCCCTGTGTACCTCTCCCCCAGCCCTGGCAACCACCCTTCTACTTTCTGTCTTTAGGAATCTGATTACTCTACATACATCATATAAGTGGAATCATACCGTGCTTGTCCTTTTGTGACAAATGCTTGTCCTTTTCACTTAGCATAATATCTTCAAGATCCATTCATTTAGCATGTGTCAGAACTTCCCTCATTTCTAAGGCTGAATAATATTCTATTGTATCAATACACCACATTTTGTTTACCTATTCATCTGTTGATGGATACTTAGGTTGCTTTCATCTTTTGACTATTGTGAATAATGTTGCTATAAACATGGGTATACAAAAACTCTGTTTGAGTCCCTGCCTTTTACTTCATTTGGGTATATACCCAGAGATGGAATGGCTGAATCATGTGGTAATTCTATGTTTAATTTAGCAGTAATCACCACACCATTTTCCATAGCATTTGTCCACAATAAGCATTCTTTAAAATGAACATTTTCTAAATAGTATGTCCAGATTCATTTAACCATTTATTGGACCATAAGCTACTAAGTGCTTAATTCAAGTGGTGACTAGTTGTCTATGACTAGCTGGTAAATGTGACAATGTATCAGGTAAGACACCTGCTCTCTATAAGCAAACCTTTTTGTAAGAGAAGGAACATGTATGCCGTAAAAGAAGGTTGAAAATGTTAAGGACTATAAGAAAAGGAAAACATGCTCTGGAAAACTTGGAGAAAGAAGAAATTAGAGGCAAACTTCAGAATTATGGCGAGTTTGGTTCCAGACCACTGCAATGAAGTGAATATTACAGTAAAGCAAGTCACACAATTTTTTGGTTGCCCAGTGCATACAAAAGTTAAGTTTATACTATGCTGTAGTCTATTAAGTGTGTAATAGCAATATGTCTAAAAATATACATACCTTAATATAAAAATACTTAATTACTAAAAAATGCTAAATAATCATCTGAGCCTTCAATGAGTCACAATCTTTTTGTTGGTGGATGGTCTTGCCTCAACATTGATGGCTACTGACCAATCAGGATGGTGGCTGCTGAAAATTGGGGGGACTATACCAATTTCTTAAAATATAGTGACATCCTCATAGCTCACTGCAGCCTCAAACTTCTGGGCTCAAGTGATCCTCCTGTTTCAGCCTTCCAAGTAGCTGGGACTACAGGTGTGCATCACCATGCCTGGCTAATTTTTTCTATTTTTGGTAGAGATGGTGTCTCACTCTTGCTCAGGCTAGTCTTGAATTTCTGGCCTCAAGTGATCCTTCCACCTCAGCCTCCCAGAGTGCTAGGATTACAGTGTGACCCACCATGCCCAGCCCCAAGAAATCACTTTCTTTGCTTATCCCTAAGAAGCAACTTCTCACGTATTCAAGTTTTATCATGAGATTGCAGAAATTCAGTCACATCTTCAAATTCCATTTCTAATTCTAGTTCTCTTGGTATTTCCACCATATTTGCAGTGACTTCCTGCACTGAAGTCTTGAATCATCAAAGTCTTCCATGAGGGCTGGAATCAACTTCTTTCAAACTCCTGTTAATATTGATATTTTGACCTCCTCCTAGGAATCACGAATGCTCTTAATGGCATCTAGAATGGTGAATCCTTTCCAGAAGGTTTTCAATTTACTTTTCCAAATCCTTTAGAAAAGTCACTATCTATGGCAGCTATAGCCTTATGGAATGCATTTTTTCAATAAGACTTGAAAGTCAAAATGAAGCCTTGATCTATTGGCTGTAGAATGGATATCATTAGCAGGCATGAAAACATTAATCTCCTTGTACATCTCCATCAGAACTCTTGGGTGACCAGGTGCATTGTCAATGAGCAGTAATATTTTGAAAGGAATCTCTTTTTTTTTCTGAGCAGTAGGTCTCAACAGTGGGCTTAAAATACTCAGTAAATCATGCTGTACATAGACGTGTTGTCATTCAGTCAGCATTATACCATTTCTAGAGCAAAGGCAGAGTAGATTTAATATAATTCTTAAGGGCCCTAGGATTTTCAGAATGGTAAATGAGCATTGGCTTCAACTTAATGTTACCAGCTGCATTAGCCCCTAATAAGAGAGTCAGCCTGTCCTTGGAAGCATTGATGTCAGGCATTGATTTCTCCTCTGTAGCTATGAAAGTCCTGGATGGCATCTTCTTTCACCATAAGGCTGTTTCGTCCACATTGAAAATCAGTTGTTTAGCATAGCTACCTTCATCAATTATCTTAGCTAGAGCTGCTAGATAACTTGCTGCCACTTCTCCATCAGCACTTGCTGCTTCACTTTGCACTTTCATGTCATGGAAATGGTTTCTTTCCTTAAACTTCATGAACCAACTTCTGCTAGCTTCAAACTTTTCTTCTGTAGCTCCTCACCTCTCTTAGCTGTCATGAAATTGAAGAGAGTTAGGGTCTTGCAAACTAAAGAGTTAGGCTTTGGCTTAAGGGAATGTTGTACCTGGTTTGATCTATCTAGACCACTAAAACTTTCTCCATGTCAGCAATAAGGTTGTTTTGCTTTTTATCACTCATGTGTTTATTGGAGTAGCACTTTTAATTTCCTTCAAGAACTTTTCCTTTGCATTCATAACTTAGCTGTTTGGCACAAGAGGCCTCGCTTTCAGCCTATCTTGGCTTTCAACATGCCTTCTTCCCTAAGCTTAATCATTTCTTGCTTTTAATTTAAAGTGAGAGATGTGAGACTCTTCCTTTCACTTGAACACTTAGAGGTCATTGTAGGATTATTAATTGGCCTAATTATAATATTATTGTGTTTCAGGGAATAAGGAGTTCCAAAGAGAGAGAGGGAGAAATGGGGGAATGGCCAGTCAGTAGATCAGTCAGACCACACCAGCATTTATAGATTAAGTTCCTCCTCTTTTGTGGGTATGGTTCATGGTGCCCCAAAACAACTATAATAGTAACATCAAAGATCACTGATCTTTGATCATCATAACAGATATAATAATAATGACACAGTTTGAAATATTGTGAAAATTACCAAAATGTGACAAAGAGAGAGGAAGTGAGTATGTACATTTGGAAAAATGGCCCTGATAGACTTGCTTGATGTAGGGTTGCCACAAACCTTTAATTTGTAAGAAATGCAATATCTGCAAAGTGCAATAAAGAAAAAGGCAACTATGCCTGTACTGTCAGCCTGGACGCTCTGAGAAGATTTCAGGGCAAGACCGACAGTTGGGCTGGGCCTTACAGGGTGAGGAGAAATGAGAAATAGGATGTTGGTGGGAGAAGGGAGGAAGTAAACAAAAGAGAAGAAGTAGGGGGAGAAAGTGTGAGGCACTTGGGGCTGTACAGCCTTTGGCTGCAGTGAAAGGCACGTGGAAGGCAATTGTGAGAAATAAATTAAGACAGGTGGATTACGGTCCTATTATTTGTGCTGACTTTGAAATTTAGGCTCAGAAGTATACATTTAATCAGTGCCCAGATAAAATTTTTACAGGTCTTGAGAATGCTAAGTTAAAGTCATGTATTTTATATAATCTGTAATTTAAAATTAATTTAATTTTATATGGTATATATACACATGTGTATATACATATATATGAAGTATATTTACTAAGTAATTTCATGGTAAAAAAATCCATGTAAGAAAGTCCCATAAGTCATGATTTTTTTCATGACAACTACATTAATGCTTTTCAACAATATCTACTATCAAGTTATTTAAAAAATATTTTTCCTTCTTCTCTTTTGGTGCCTTTGTTTTGTTGGTACCCTGAAAGCACAGGCTTAACTAACTATTGGGTAATTCAGCATCAGACTCAATTCTGGGGCAATAGAAAGATATTACAGGATTTTTGAACAGGAAGAAAGACCCGACGAAGCTAGGCTTCAGGAAGATGACTCTAGCGGCAACATGTATTGGGGCCTGGGATGTAGAGGGAATTGCAGACAGGAAACAAGGCCACCTCTGGAAAAACAAGGCCAGAGTTAATGAGCCTGTCCCAGGGTGGTGGCAAGTGTGAAGGAGCAGTGAACAGACATGACATGGGGTCTGTTTAGGGAGAACTGATGGGAACTGGCAAGTAACCGAAGGCAGAGAACAGGGTGAGGGAAGTCCCAGGTGATGATGACAATGATGATGTGAGGACTTCATGATGAGAAAGGTGGCTGGGAGGAAAGACGAATGCGCTGAGGAATGCTGAGATTGAGGCCCTGGTGGGACACACAGGTCAGGGCGTGCACCAGAAAGCTGCAAGTGTGAACACGGGTCTCACGGAGATTGCATCAAGGTGGCCGTGTAGATCTGGTGAGTCGGTCGGCCCAGGAGAGAGAGTGGGACAAGAGGAAGAGCACTGTGAAGCGTCTACGTGGAGAGCGGAGGAGGAAACATGCGGGGAAGCAGACAGAGGAGGGCTGGTAACAAACTTAGGCAGAGGAATAAAAGGGAGCCAAGAGAGGAATTTCAAGAAGGAAAAATATAAATCGGCAGCACTGCGTTGGGTGGCAGAAGATGTTATTCCGAAAAGGTGCTGAATTTGGAGGGCAATTTCAGTAGACTGATGAGGGGGGAAAATCAGATTTCAATTAATTGGTTAACATATAATGAAAATAAACACAATCGAACACAGAACTGGGATGTGAACAGTTCTAGCACAGGGAGAATAGCAGCAGCTTCCTCCGGTGCTCGATGCCTTAAGGATCTAGGTACAAGAGAAACAAATGTTTAAATATTGTGGGATTATTAAGTCCTAGAAGAATAAGACCTGTATTAAGAATCTATAGAAGAAAATATCCTCTCTGATGATAAATTCCTATACCTACATGCAACATGCACACACACTACGAGTTAGGACTTAACGAGAGTGGCGTTCAGTTTATCACAGAACTCGCAGCCTTGTTTAACCATAGTAGCCCCAAGTCTTTCCAGACAGGTGGAAGAGCTCTAGAATATATACATGTATCTCAGATGTTGAGTGGGAGAAGATCAATGTAAGCTATTAGTGTGGACATCGAGGGCAGCCTCCAAACCCTGCCCAGGAGCTTACGGACCTCTAGCCCTGGTGGAGGGTCTGGGTGGGGTCCGCCATCGCTCACCCACCCGCCGCCTCCTCGGACCCCAGGGCCAGCCGCAGGCAGGACTGGGGCTCAGTGCAGGGGCTTGAGGGGCTCATGGTCTGGGAGGCAGGCGCTGCTTACCCAGCGAGCACTCGGTGTGACAGCTTCGGGTGCCTTAAGCAAGCTCAAGCGTGGGAAGGCGCTGGGCGGAGGCGGCGGGTCTCCGGGACACATGGTGGCGGGCGGCACCAATACCAGCCCGATCTGGCCCGCCGGCGGCACAGACGGCCAGTCTTGGCCGGCGGCTCATTGTCCTGTTACCAACAGTTACCGCATTCCAGTCAATTAAAAGCCAATCCAGTCTAGGGAAGATTTGAAGCCAAACTCTGACTTCTGTGACGTTGGTGCGTGTGGCCCTACAGCACCACCGCGTCGTGCCCGGGACACCCTCGGGTTTCCGCGGAGCCGCGTGCTGCGTGCGGTGGATGCCGGCGAGGGCGCGGGCAGCTCCGCCCGAGACCACGAGTGGGTCGGGGCGCCCGAACCGCGGCCGCACAGGGGTCATTTCATTGCTTCGAGATCTGAATATCAGAAAGTTTAGGTTTCCGAAGATTAGATGTGTCCAGCGACCACTGGCGTCGAGGGTAGAGGTGAAGCGGTGCCCTGCGGCATCTCAGCGGAACTTGACGCAAAAAGAAAGTAAGGTAGTACTACCGATCTTGTCTTTATTTAAAATTTTGATATTTTGGTCATCACGGATGTTTTTTGCACACATTTTGATTTTTTTAAAAAATATTTCATTTAGTTATTTATTTGGAATGCTGAGTTTTTGGTGCCTTTTTACATCTTTCTTGCATAAAAGCCAATGCCCACTTGCCTCACCATAGACTCGGACCTGGACGGAGATGGGGGTGGCCATATCAAGGCTCCCCAAGATACGAGGTGCACAGAAAAATGGAAGGAACTCTGCTGACCTTATTGGTCAAGAACAAGTACATAATTGGTTCAGTAGCTGAGAAATCCTTTCTCTGGCAGAAAATGGATAAATTGAGCCACTATTTGGCCAGTCTTTTCCAACTGTGAATTTTATTTATTTATTTATTTATTTATTTATTTATTTATTTATTTATTTTTGAAATTGACATTTCCTCTTGCTGTAACGGAACCTCTAGCATAGATTATTTTATAATCTTATTTATGTGAGTCTTGTTTCCCTCTAGCTTGGGAAACTTTGGAGGCAGGACACTGTTTGAAATATCTCTATCTTCTACCAGGGCCTAACATGCTGCACTTAAAAAAATCTTGCTTGCATTGAATAAATTGATTTTTTGGCTCCAAATTAGAACTTGAAATCTAGGAATCAAATGTAGCTTTTTGAAATAGGTTAAGCTTTAAAAAATGCTGGTGTTGGAATGGAGCCTTAACAAATGTCTCAGTGGGGAAATCAAGTACACATTATTTCAGTAGTTCAAAAATATATCAGGCACTGGAGTGGGAGTAAAAGTCCTCCAAGCTATGACAGAGGGAGTAATCATCTGAGAACTATTGTTTAAGTGGTTTTTAATCCCAGAAATAAAAATCAGATGAGAGGAATGGTCCACTGGGAAAGCATATAAAATAATTTATGGGCCTCTTGTCTCCCATTTTTGCTGTTAATATGTGTTACAGCATTTCAGATATTATTCATGAATATGCTATGTGAAAAATGGAAAAGAATAATATTTGTTGAATTTTGTATATTATACAAATGTGATTTTAGAACCATATGCAAAATAGTTTTAGAGAGCATCTTACAGAAGTGAACTATTCACCAGTTAATCTCTACTAAAATCACACAATTTTTATCCTTTATTTATTTTTTAAACCTTTCAGCTTATATTAATTAAAAACAGAATGATATTTTTTAATAAAACTAACAAAACATATTTTTAGGAAAGGAACTGAGAACTCGTTTATTATAAGGTCTTCCTGGGCTCCTTCAAGAAAAATTTACCATTTAACTGATTATGAGGGCTAAAATACAGCAAATTTAATTATGGGATGTCAAGGATGGAGATAATGAAGGCACTTTTTGAATAAAAGCATCTTCTTAAATATCCTTGTGTTGGTGGCATAAAATTTTTACAAAAGAAGTATCCCTAGCAGAGTGAGCAGAGAGAAATTTAACTTCCATGGGTTAGGATTATAGCCAGAGGAATCCAGCCTGAAATTTTAAAAATTCATGTAAAATGTCCATTGCTCTTTATAATCAATCTTGCTGAATATAAAAATAAAGTGGTTCCCCTAACTCTCCTCAAATCTTTGTGTAATATTTACATTGAAGCAAGACACCCTGTGTTTATCCTGTGGCTTTACCTCCCTGGCTTGCTGCCATTGCCTGCAGGGGTATGCATACCCCAATTTGAGAGCTCTATCATGTATGTATGTGGGTTTGGATAAGAAGAAAGAGCCTTGTGCTCCAAGTCAGGGCATGTGGAGTTTAGTCTCAGCTCTGACATTAACTAGTTGTTGGCCACCTTCAAATCACTCAATGTCTCTGGGCCTCAGTTTCTGCAACATTAAAATGAAGTTGGAAGTTCAGCTCAAAAAATTTGTCATTTAATCAACACTCTCCTAGACAGATAATATGTATTGTTTACAGAGTAAAAGATTCTTGTTGAGATGTTGACATATAATAGTTGTCAAAGAACAATTTTTCAGTGAAAAATATGTGAGAAAAAAAGTTATGCATGTGATGGCTGTCATTAAAGCTATACAATTTAAAAAATTCTTGTTCTAATTTTGTCTTGAATAATTCCAGCAATCAGTCTGGATGTTACTTTTCTAAGTGGGTGAGAAATAGTCATTAGATAAAATGACCATTATCACCCATTTTATACTGTATAATATGAGCATATAATGAACAATATATCAGCCACAATAAGTACATATTCTTATACCATTTGTATAAAAAGACACATCTGATATTTGATGACCAGAGTATCAACATTTTCACTGTTCTATGGTAAAATAACATTTAATTATTATTGTTAAAATAACATTTAATTAATTTCATTTTAATTGACAGCTATAACTTTTTTTGTTTGCATAGAACACAAATGATACTGGAATGTTGGGGCATAATTTTCAACAAATCTCTCACGTTACTGTACATAAGCAAAGACTTACAATTGCTTTTGTTAAGGACTATATTTTTCAATGATGTTTGTATAGCAAACAGCCTTGAAAGATACAGTGTCTACCTTCAGAGCGAAAGGTAGGTGTTTTGTTTTTTCTTTGTCCTTGTTTTTGTTTTTTTATGGGGCAGCATAATAAAGACAGTGTCTTCCTCTTTTATAACAAAGGTAAGGTCAGGAAGGCTTAATGGCCAGTATAAAAGATTTGGGTTCCCTGAGTTCAGGTTTCCTCTTCAGTAGCATGACCCACTGTATGTGTCCACGTCACCTGGCCTATTTCATATTGCCTTCTGGAAATTGTGAGTAGGAGAATTGGTAGTATACTGATATTCTGTCTATGCTATTACTTTGCATAATAAACTCCCCTTTGTCTCTGACCCAGAAGTCTCAACTTTTGCCAGCATCTATGAAAGTGTGATAGGCTAATTTTTGATTCTGTATGCATAGGTTTTCTTTTAAAAATGAGATTAAACTATATAATTTGTTCATCAGCCTTCAATTTTCTCTTTACCATCTCATAAACCTTCATCTTTTCAAGTCAGTGTAGATAGAGTGACTGAATTGAGCTGCTGCATTGTGTCCAATGTAATGCATCTTATGGCTTATTTACTCATTACTCCATTGATGGACATTTATTGTCCATTTTTTGCCATGACAAACAATGTTGTAATGAATGTCTTTGTGCACTTTTGGATATATCTGATACTGCCCCTTTCTCTCTAGGGTGACATCAATTTTGTTAAACTTTGCCAATTTAATTGGAAAAAAATTTATCTCAATGTTTTAGTTTGTATTTATTTAGTGAAGTTGAATATCTTTTCAAAAGCTTATCGGTCATCTGTACTTTTTCCGTAAATTGTCTTTTCATATTCATTGCTTAACTTTTAACATCCAAATGCCAGTGGTTGAAGCTTTACAAGCTGGGTCTGTAAAGGGTTTTCCCTGTGTCTTGAAGTCACCAATGGGCAGACTCAAGTCATCTTGCAGCATCTGCAAAGCTGTCTTCCTTTGTCCCCCGTCTTCCTGGCTAAAGCCTGCTGCCCTTCAAACTATTGAAATAAACTTCATTTCTGTATCTCCAAAATGCCTTTTGCTGATCTCTGAGTCCATGCTCAGGGTGCTATCACCTGATGTTCTAAGCATCAACATTTTTTGAGTTATCAGAGTGGTGGTGGGTTCTGAGCTGATAGGGAGAGCACCGGCCTCACCCCAACCCCATGCCGCACTTTGCCATCAGGGTTCTGAAGGACATTGCCCACATGTAGTTTTTCTTAACCTCTCTCAGAAAAGCAGCCATTTCCACTTCTTCCTTACACACCTTGTTTCCTCTCAAAATTCACACACAAACTTCCAAATGCCTACCTGTATAGGAATAGAAAATGGTTCATATTTGGAAACATTCCTATACTATCTGGAAAAGCTAGAAGCCTCTAGACAGAACTGGAGATTATTATTATTATTTTTTTAAATTCTTAAGTCTATGCTGGCTTCAGTGTGATTTTACATTTTCTCCCCAAAATAATGAGCACCCATGTCTAAGCTCTATCCATCCCCCTAAACAGCCACCCTATACGTTAGGGTTGCCTATACGTTAGGTCTAGGAGAACACACACCCTTCATTTCAAGGTCCTGAGTGAAGAGTGTGGAAAAGATGAAGAGGCGAGAACTCCAGATGGGCATATCCACTTGTCCCACAGTGGTGGGGGTGCCCTGGGGAGGGCCAGAGCAGGGTTTCTAAATCATAAAGCCAAGGACAGAGGCCCCTAGCTTGAAATTAGAGTTGGGACAGGGTGGAAACATCATATGACTTACAAAAATTAACTTTTGGCCGGGTGCGGTGGCTCACGCCTGTAATCCTAGCACTCTGGGAGGCCGAGGCGGGTGGATTGTTTGAGCTCAGGAGTTGGAGACCAGCCTGAGCAAGAGCGAGACCCCGTGTCTACTAAAAATAGAAATAAATTAGCTCAACAACTAAAAATATATAGAAAAAATTAGCTGGGCATGGTGGCGCATGCCTGTAGTCCCAGCTACTCGGGAGACTGAGGCAGGAGGATCACTTGAGCCCAGGAGTTTGAGGTTGCTGTGAGCTAGGCCGATGCCACGGCACTTACTCTAGCCCAGGCAACAGAGTGAGACTCTGTCGCCAAAAAAAAAAAAAAAAAAAATTAACTTTCGTTATAGGTTTTCAATCCTGAAATTACGAACCCTTTCCTCACTTTGCTCAATTTAGATTTGGTAAGAATTACTGACAGAGAGGAGTTTATCCTAAACTGGCAGAGGAGTCTTATTAATGCTAGCAGCAATGCTGCATCTTATCAAACACATGGTACAACAATTAGGCATTTGAAGCATAAATACTCTTTCTTTGTAAATATGTATACACACATATATGTGTGTACACATGTGTCTGTATGTTCTGTATGTACGTGTACATATATACATGTTCACATACATATAGATGCACACACATGCACAAAGACATGTAGTAGGCAACCTTGACGATGCTCCCAGTGATCCCTGCCTTCCGGTTTTCAAGTCCTTATGTGATCTCCTCTCCTTGCATCTGGGCTGAATTTATGGACTCACTTCTAATGAATGGAATATGAAGGGTGGGATATCAATTCTGAGATTAGGTTACAAAAAGGCTATGGTTTCTGTCTTAAGCACCTTCTCTCCTGCTCTCTAGGCCATTATGAGGAAACCAGCTGCCATGTTGTCAGCTGACCCATGGAGGCCCACATGGCAAGGTATTGATGTCTCTGGCCAACAGCCAGAGAGGGCCTGAGGCCTGCCAATAACTGTGTGAGGCAGCTTGGAAGTGGATCCTCCCAAGCGGAGTTTTGAGATAACCACAGCCTTGGCTTTGACTGCAGCGTGTGGGAGACTGACCAGAGGCACCCAGCAGAGCAGTACCCAGATTCCTGACACTCAGAAAGGAAGATAATAAAGATTTGTTGTTTTAAGTTGCTAAGTTTTGAGATAATTTGCTATGCAGCAATAGATAACTTATTATACATATCTATAGATGTGTATATATATATTATTATGTGTATATTATATATACATTTAAATTATAAATATACATAAGACCCAAAGGGACATTTCTTTGGTCAAACTCAGTCTTTCTCAAAAGAATCCTTTGCCTTGTCATTCTATGTAGTAAACAGTTGACAAAATTTCTTATCCTGACAATTTCCAGATTAATATTTAAATTTAGAAAGACAGATTACTCTTGGAATGTTATCTACATGTAGCTGCATGTTTAAATGTAAAAATAAATTCAACTCTTCTGTCATAAGAGATGATAATTTAATTTGAGGATAATTAAAAAGAATTTTTGTTAAACAACTTAATCTGAGTATTGACTTCAAAGAAACATATCATTTGCCAGGGTTTATACCATTATTAATACCAAATAAATAAATACCTTTCTCATCTCTTTATAAAAAACATTTCAAATGTGCTATATTCTTTATTTAAAAGACCCAAAAAACAAAGAGACAATGTAAAGTGCAGTCATTATGTTATATTTAGGGCATTATCTATAAACACATGGATTTCACTACCCATCAACATATGGGTTTCTTTAAGATTCTTTCTAACTCAAGGATTTGAGGATATTGAGATTTTCTTCTCCACACTCCCATTACTGTTTAGGTAAATTTCTGAAAGAAGACTCAGCCTGGAAGTCATTTTCCTTATTGTCCTGGAATAGTTTTGCACATGATCTCTGTTAGCAGTGGCTTTATGATTCTTGGCGACAGATTCTTTGTTGCTGTCATCTACATACTACAGTGGCAGAAGGAGACTCCCAAACCAGCTCCAGGAATCCTGGGTCACCATGGATGGCCAGACTTGGGCCATCAAGCCATTTAAAGTGCTCTTTTCACTGTATGAGAAAAATACTTGAGATAAACTAGCTCCCTTCATTTATTCATTCGGTCAGTCAGGCAGGCAATCAAATTTCTAGAGTCCTTACCATAAAGCACACACTCTGCCAGGGACTGGGGATATGACAAGACACTCTCCAAGGAATGGGAGTTTGGAAGCAAATAGCCTGAGTACCCATAGCTTTCAATGTACTTTAATTGTATTTGGTCTGCTTGACGTAGACCAACAATTGAATGGATCATTAAAGATATTACTATTATTTCCTTAGAGCCTGAAGTGTTTCAATTGCCATTGTGCACAATTCCAAACTATCTCACTGACCACATTAACTGTGTGCTCTTTGTGGCCTTTATTCAGCTGCTAGGTTCTTGTTTATGATACTTTCATTACCACCTTTGCACACAAAGCAAAGAGCAAAGTTCACTAATCATTTTAATTAGAGGTAATTAATACATGTCGGAAAGTAGTTCAAAAGAAATCTTTTTCATAAAAAATGCAAAGGCATTGAGAGTTTTTCACATTTCAAGTTAAAGGCTTCTAAAGTTTTAGAAAATAATTTTTGTTTTATGAATTCATTTGTGGTTATAAGAAAGAAAGAAAATGTTTCACAATTAGGGTACGCTTGCCAAGAAGCTTCACAATTTTCCATAAATTTGGGTAGGAAAGATAGACTAGCAGCTAATTTAGGCTCTGCCCAATTCTTTGCCATTTACCTAGTGATCTCGATTATTCAGTAAGAAGTATTAATAGAAATCAGATGGAAGGCCTCCAGATCCCTACTCCTTGTGTAGCTGATGTCTGGGGGTGGCTTTTGCAATCTTGGACAATTAAAAACAGGCAGGGGGATAAGGAAAGAAGAGTGAGGGAAAATACAACAGAAAGAAAGAGAAGATGGAGAAAGAGAAGGGGAAAAAGATGAAAAGAGGGAAGAGAAGAGAAACAGAGAGAAACACGTGAGAGGGAAAGAAAGGAGAGAAATAAAAAGAAGGATCACAAGAATGGACAATTGCAAAGATGTGGAAACAACCCAAGTGCTCATCAATACATGAGTGGATTAATAAAATGTCATATATGTATACCATCGAATGCTACTCAACTACAAAAAACAATGGTGAACCAGCACCTCTTATATTATCCTGGATAGAGCTGAGGCCCATCCTTTGAAATGAAGGATATACAAGGATGGAAAAACATGCACCACATGTACTCGCCATCAAATTGGTACTAACTGATCAACACTAAGGTGTTCACATGATAGTAATACTCATTGGGTGCCAGTCAGGTGCAGGGGTGGGAGGCATGAACTCACAACTAATGGAAGCAGAGTGCACCGTGTGGGGGAAGGGCACGCTTGTAGCCCTAGCGTGGGCGAGGCAAATGCATTACATGTAACCAAAATGTTTGTACCTCCATAATATCTTGAGTTAAATAAATAAATAAAAATGCTATCTACTTCATAGGGTTTGGATGATAATTAAATGACATAAGGTATGTAAAACACTTAGCATAGTGTCTGGTACACAGTAACCTTCAATAAATGTCATTAAAAATAATAATAGTAATGAAGCTTTATACTATGTTTTTCAAAAAAAAAAAATTCAAGACTGGAAAACCAAACACCACACGTACTCAATTGGAACTAATGGATCAACATTTATGTGCACATATGGAAGTAAAACTCCAGGGAAATCAGATAGGTGGGAAGGGGGAAACAGGGATGGGTAAATTCACACCTAAAGGGTACAATGCACGCTAACTGGATGAAGGGCACACTTACAACTTTTCTAACTTTGACTCAAACTGTACACAAGCAAATTATGTAACCAAAATGTGTATACCCCTGTAAAATTCTGAAATAAAAAAAAAACTCATACAACTGTAAAAAACAAAGGATGAATCCTTATGTAAACTCTGGACTTTAATTAATGATAATGTATCAATATGGATTCATCAATAGTAGCAAATGTACCTCACTAATATAAAATGCTAATCATACATTTTAATACATAACACATATTACATAATACAAACAATACAGTAACACAATAATACATAATAATACAGGAAACTGTGGGTGTGTTGGGGATGGGAGAGAGGGTGGGAACTCTATTTTCTGCTCAGTTTTCCTGTAAATCTAAACGTGCTCTACAAAATGAAGCCCATTATTAAAAATGAAAATGAAATAAAAAGGAGAAGGAACATATGGCAATTAGAAATTATGTTGCCTTTTGATCACTCTCATCTTTTGAAAGGAGGATGTCCTCCTTTGGGAGCTCTGTGTCCCAGTGACAAGGACTGGGACAATCATAACACTCTGCTCCTGGCATTAAGTGTAGGTGTGCGATCTGAGCCAGCCTCAGCAGAGTAATTCCCCCAAGATTTTTCAAATTGTAACTAGGAACAGTCCATTCCTTGTGGTGAAGCTGTGTGGCATAAGGCCTAAAATTAATATTATGCGTTGTTCCGACATCTGAAACAGAGAAGACCTCAAATGGCCTAATTGCAAGTTCCTCTCCCTATTCTGCTCCCTTATTCTGCTGCGTATCCCCGAGTAGCTGGTTCGGTTCCCTGCCAGCCTGCAGAATTATTCAAACAATCCAAGGGGCACCCCACCCTTTTGATACTACAGAATCTTCCTTCTACAGTCCCTCGTTATTTCCTTGCATACCTCCTGGTCGCTTACTCTGTTCCAGAGAGCAACCCCTATGTGGTCCTGTGTGGCGGGCAGTGTCCTCTCTCCTGGGCTGTGAGTACAGGTGACTAACAAACTGCTGTCAGTTTCATCTGTGCATTGTTGTGCATGTGTTCGGCCAACCCCATAGCCTTAGGGTGGACATCTTTCCCTCACTAATCAGGTGAGGAGGGGGCAACTAAAACAAGCTGTGATATAAACTAGGTGCTGCCAGGCCATATTTCCAGCCATACAGAGGAGCTGGTACAAAGCCAACACACAAAGAGACAGAGGTGGGAGTCACAGAGGAGGGAGACCTGTGGACTTAGAATTCCTGGCTCCAATCACCCCTGAGATTCTGCTTTTCCTACAGTTTTCTCTCACATTCCCCTTTTTACTTCTTCTAGTTTGATTAAGTTTTCTTTCAATGACATCCAGAATTTAGATGGATGCAGGTAGCAAGGGAAGGGAGCAGGGAGGAAAAATATGAAAGGAAAATTGTACGTGGTAAGTTGGAATAGAGAACCACCAACATTCACCTCAGTATTACTCAGTAAAATCAGTGATACTTGGTTGCCTTTATCTGAATTGAAATTAATAGTCTTCTGTTTAGTACGTATATAACTATGTGACTTACTTATTCCTTTTAGGATGAGAGAATATGGGACAGGTAAAGAAGGCTAGTGACAATCAAACGTTATGAACAAGGAAAAACATTTTCAAGATACAGAAGTTATATTCTGTAGTGGGATAATGAAGACATCACTTTCCTAAAAATCACCCCTATGAAGAAAATCAAATATTAAGAAATTAAAACATTGCTATCAACTAGTATTTATACTTAAAAGTACTGAAATTCTTTACGAAGGCCTAAAGTTCTTCTGTCTAGAGAATGAGTGGGTCTTAAATTATATAACCTGATCTTTAAAAGAATTTTTTTGAGGTTAAATTCATATAACAAAAAATTAACCAGTTTCAAGTGTAAAATTCAGTGGCATTTAGTACCTCCACTATGTTTGAAATCGTCACTTCTATCTAGTTTAAAAATATTTTCATCATTTCCAAAGGAGACTTCATATACATTAAACAGTTGATCTTTATACCACCCTTACCCCAGCCCTGGCAACCACTAATCTGCTCTCTGTCTCTATGGATTTACCTATTCTGGGAATTTTTATATAAATAGAATCACACAATATGTGACCTTTTATGTCTAGCTTCATGCATTAGTAAAATCTTTTTGTGATTCACACACATTATCACATGTATCAGGACTTTATTCCTTTTTATAACCAAATAATTTTCCATTGTGTGAGTATACCACATTTTGTTAATCCATTCATCAGCTGATGGACATTTGGGTTGTTTCCACCTTTTGGTTATTATGAATAGTGCTTCCAAGTACATTTTTTTTTTTTTTACACATCTTTGTTTGAATACCTATTTTCAATTCTTTTAGGAATATATCTAAGACAGGAATTACTGAGTTGTATGCTGATTCTGTGTTTAACTCTTCGAGGAGCCACCAAACTGTTTTCCACAGTGACTGCCACATTTTACATTCCCACTAGCAATATAGGAGGGTTCTAATTTCTCAGCTCCTGTCCAACACATTGTGGTTTCTACTTTCATTTTCCTAAGGATTGTGATGTTGAACATTTTTTCATGTGCTTGTTGGCTATTTATATATCTTCCTTGGAGGAATGTCTGTTTAAGACCTTTGCCCATTTTTAAATCGGGCTGTTTGTCTTTTAGTTGTTGAGTTGTAAAAGTTCTTTGTATCTTCCGAATACTAGACTCTTGTCAGATATGATTTGCAATTTTTTTTTCCATTCTATAGGTTGTCTTTATAACCTGGTGATTTTAACCTTTAATTAGTGCTAATTAGAACTTCTCCTATGTATTAGTAGTAAGTATTCATTTTTCTACTTTATTCATATAATGAGAGGTTTTATTAAAGAGCCAATGCATAAGAATAAGGACTACATGACTCACCTTTCAGCCACTGCTTTTGGTCTAGGCGTGGGCACCTAAACTTAACCGGACCTCACAACCCTAGCCACAGGTATTGGTTAACCACAGAAGCCAGGACAATCCAAATCTTTCCCTAGAATCTTTTCATTGTCTTATCCTTAAGCTGTTAGTGAATGAGCTCAGAAACTGCCATCAGCCACGTTTCTTCCTACATAGAAAGTGGATTGACAGTATGGTATTTGAGTCCTTGGTTCTAGTTATCTCCATAGCTGCTTTCACTGTAGTTTAGTTATACGAGTTCATATACTTCCCTTTTCGTTTAAGCTGATTTGCATTAGAGTTTTCTACTTTAAATCAAGAGTTTGACAAAATCAGATGATGTAATATTATCTTGTGGGTGTAATGAATAATATGGCACTTTCAAATTTACATGTCATTTCTTGGGTCTACATTCTGCTCACACTGATCCTAATTTTCATTGTAATACTTGCCAAGAGCTTGCATCTTTTGACCTCTCCCATCAAATTATGAATTAATAGGAAAATTATTTCTGCTGGAATTGTTTTTTTGTCTTTCTCTCTTTTTAAAAAATTTTCATTAAAATTATTGGACAGCTGCCAAAAGCTTGAAGTACAGCTGCATTTTGCAAATTAATTAAATGTCATAACCCTGTTCGCAGTTTCTATCAGTAACTGGAATGAGTGCTATAAAAAGGGCATTTACTAAAAGGAATGTGTTGTGTAATTTAATGTATGCTAAATGTAGGTGGTCTAAAAACTATTTTACTGCATTCCTATTTTTACTCACAAACTTTTAACATACTGTCACTAAAGTGTGAATACCTTAGGCAAAAGGAAGTCAACTAAGATTTTTGTATGATGTTATTTTAAATAATCCTTTTCTGTATTTTCTAAGTCAGATTGTATAGTTAGCTAATCCATCTACCTATTGTAGTATTAAGTGGTGAAAAATGTCATGCATCCTGTCTTTGGTGTAATTACATACATTCCTTTTCAGTTTCCTTTTGTTGACTTTGGTTATATTTTGTATCATAGCTTTACTACCTAGGATGTCTTTTGGGTGAGGAAAATCCCTTATTTCCGATCTTTGTCCTTTACAAATTAATGACTCAAAGTATTACACGTACACTTCCACAGTTGTTTGTCTTGGTGTGGTCCATGACGAAAGTGATTTCCACTATCAACATTGTGTGGCTCTCTGACATTATCCCTTGGTATTTTTCTGTTTTCTCTAAAAGTTCAGGAATTGTATGTCGGAAGTCCCTTAACAAGAAAAGTTACCAAGCTCGTTATAATTGGTAAATTTGACAGATTCTTTGCTAAGAAATTCTAGTTTCCATACCTTAAATTTTTCTTACCCTACAGCTATTTTGTCTCCTGCCTCATTTTTTCATATACTATTCTTATTTGAATAAACTGCTTTTTATTAACTTCATTTTGTTGCTTAGATATGGATTACACCTAAACTTTATAGCTATGGCAATATAACAAGCTCATGCTTTGTGTTAATTATGAATATTTAAGTAGCTTCATTTAACTGGTGGAATGACCCTAGGCTCTTCTCTGTAGTTCCACATAAGAAAGACCCAGTGGAAAATCACAAGGTCTAGCTATGGCTTTCTCCCAGATAAGTGGCAGCTTCTAATGACTTCTAATGGCTTCTAAGCTCTGGATCCTACATTGTTTATCTACACATTATCCTAGTTGTCGCTTCTAATAACCCAGGATATAAGTCCCTCTAATTTATCATGCCCAGAGCCACTAATAGTCTCATTGGCATTGACATGTGCTAACTCTGGGGTAAAGGTATTGTTATCTGTTAAGATAATTTTTTATTACAATATCAGAACATCAAGATCTACTTGTTTAAACAGTAAAGAAGTGTCTTGTCCCTATTAACAAGAAGTCTGAAAGGAGAGCAGTTTTAGGTTCCATATAATCAGAGCCAGAGCTCTAAATCTCTGCTAGTTTTAAATCCTGTACTCTCCTAAATTGGCTTTCTTTTTAGGTTGCCTTTCCCCATCACAGAACAGCTGTAGCAGTTCCAGGTTTCACATACTGACATGTCACTATTGAGAGGAAGAAGAGGGCCTACATTCCACTGTCACCTTCTTAGGAGAGAGAGAGAGGAAACCTTTTCTGGAAACTTTCCCTGAATGCTTCCCTTCGTGCATCCTTGGCCAGAACTGAGTCACATGCCCACCCCAAATCAATCTCTGGCAGGGAGAGTGGTATTGCAATGATTGGCAGACAATCAAGATTCACTTGCTGGGGCTGGAGATGGCTGAGCAGGGTGGATAGACAGTTGAAGAAAGAGGCGAGGTTTCAGGTTAGGAGGAGGAAACGGGACTTGCTGAAATAGATGTTGGCAGGAAAAGGTGATTTGTTTCCAGTCATTGCCTGTTCCACTCTGGAAAGATGACACCCTTTTATTTCACTGCCCTGGGTTCTATCCATAGTAGTAGAAAATGCTGATATTATAGCTCTTCCTGTCACTAATGGATACTCGATATCTAATTATTATTAATCCTTAGTGATGGAAAAGGGCAGAACCTCTCTTTCTGATGTAATTTCTACTCGAGAGAATAAAGAACAGAGCCAGGGAGCTCTGCCTAATCACTGGGTGATTTTCTGCAATAATTTCAGGGCTACTATCTTAATCAAATCAATATGATTTTGTAAGGCTGTTATAACAAAATACCATAAACTTGGTGGATTATAAACAACAGATTTTTTTTTACCACAGTTCTAGAGGCACTGGATCAGGGTGCCAACATAGTCGGATTCTGGTGAGGGTCCTTTTCTGGGTTGCACATGGCTATCTTCTTATATCCTCACATGGTGGAGAGCAGAGAGAGCTGACCTATCTCTTCTCATAAGAGCACTAATCCCATTCCTAAAGGCTCCACTCTAATGACCTAGTTACCTCCCAAAGGCCCCACCTCCTAATACCATTTCACTTGGAGTTAGGATTTCATTGTATAAATTTCAAGAGGACACCAATATTCAGTTCGGAACATCTACCTAGAGCATGGGGTAATATATGGCCGTCAAGGTTAGCTACCCCTTCTTCCATACCCAGCACAGGCCCTCCTTAATGGTAATCACAGTCCCATTGAGTTGTGTTCACCTTACTCTAAAGGGATATTTAGAATCGGATGATAGTGCTATACTTTATTTGTAAATAAAATAAATTTTGATGGGGGCTAATCTGGGATTTTTTTTTTTTTTGAAGATAGAAAATACTGTCTTTGAAAATTGTAGGTGGTTACTCCTACAGAGGAAACTTGGACTGGCGTTCTGATGGAGTGTTATCATGGCATTGTGTGTGTTCTTCTGTGAGTAAGTGTAGGTAGGGATTGTTCTCTGCCCTTGAATTTACACCTGGCACTGGGAGAAAGAAGGGGGAAAAAATCTGAACCAAACTTACCACAAAGTGACCAGATTTAACAACTGATCTACCACAGGTGGGGTTATTTTGGATGGAAGACCAAAGATTTAGGGCTTGTCCTGTTAGAATTTGGTCAGATTGTTTCATTTGCATTCATATTGGTATCATTCATATTTTGAGAGCAATATACATGACATTATTACTTTCCCTCTTTTATTATTGTTTTTACATTGGCTGCTATTTCAAAGGGCTGAACTGGGGGAAATAAAATAATTTATATACATTTGCACAGCATTCAGACTTTATGAGTGAAGCATGAATAGAGGAAGGACCATGTCCAAGGTCACCTGCAGCCAGTACCAGGCCAACCTGGACTCAGATTGGCTTTGCAAATGTACATTGACACACAGGATCCAGCATTGCCCCAAGCCCTCCTGGAAGGCGGGGTGGGGAGGGGGTGGAGTTGGCTGGACATTCCTGACTCCCACTCTGAGCCTCTTCCTGCCAGGGATGCCCAAAGGCCCTGGTAAGGCTCCAATCCGCTGCGCTAGGCTGGCACTCTATGTATGCCGCCTCCTCACTCTGCTTGCCTTCTGACACCACAGGTTTGGTTTCGTCTTCACATGGATACACTTCTTACCTTTCTTGGGCTCAGACCTTTTACAACAGCCCCTGCTCCTGCGTGAACACCCATGTCTCACTGCTCCTGCTTAGATTCCCAACGCCAGGCCACCCCTGTCTTGGTCTAAACACCCTCCTCACCCTGCTCGGCCCCGACACACTAGGCCAAGGGGATATCCCCCTCACTTAGCTTGGAGGCTGACAGGCCACACGTGTCTACCGGTACCTACACGGGAATGCCCTCTTCACCCTGCTGGAGCTCCTAGAACACCCATCGGGCTGCCCTGCTTTCACCTGGACATTCTCCTCATCTGCCTTGAACTGCGAATGGCAGAACTGTCCTCCCACCCCCGCCCCTGGGCTTGCTCTCTGGAATGTGTTGAGGCCCTGAATCCCCAGGGTGGGCCCACTCTCTGCGTGGACATCTTCTCTCAGCTTGGGCTCTGACACCTGCTCCCTCCTCCACGGCACTGAGACTGACCGCTCACCTAGCAACAGTCTGTTCTGTCAAGAGTTAAAACCTTGCTCAGATGCAATTTTTTTAGCAGTCTATTTAAAGAGGCAAGTTAATATGGCAAATAGCTAATGTAAAAAAAAAAAAAAACCCAAAACACTACGAGATTTTATTTCTACTACAGAAAAAACACTGAGTTGTCAGAATAGAAAGCTTTGGTGGTGCATGCAGACTGTTGCTACAGTACATAATATGGCTAACAAGTGCGGTTTTCATAAAGTAAAAAATATGCATGACTATTTCCCCCCACCACAGAGAATGACAATTTCAAGTGACATTAAAACTGTGTGGTGATACTTATCAATTGGAAATATAAAAAATAATAATCTGGCCGTTTTTCCAGAAATGAACTTAAAATAAAATAGTTGCTTTTTAAGAGTTAATGTCATGATAGTTCTGATCAGTTTCTACTATAATTGCATCGTTCTTGCCACCAGAAGGTAACTTAGAATGGCAATAGACCTTTTACATTGCTGTGTTATCTGCAAGATTTCCACAGTGGGCTCGTTTTACAAATGAGAAAACTGAGGCATGGAGAGTAAAGTAACTGATCCAGATCGTACAGCTAGTAAGAGTGACAGGCAGTTTCCAACCCCACTTGGCCTGGCTCCCACACTCTTATCCTCTACACTGTGCGCTGCCTGTGGGTGAAAATAAATACATAAATAAATTATTTTAGTGTTATCTTTAATAGGTGAAAACTAGGAAATAACCACAGATGAGAAAGAATCATTCATCCCGTGGAAATTAACAGGCACCCTGTGCCTACCAGCCCACCCCAGGTAAGTGCCAGACAGAGCTCAGTCCTTGGAGGGTCCCCCACTAGAAGGAAAAGCTTGAAGGGGGCCAAGAGACTCAGGGGTCTCTTTTGCAGCTCCTGTTGGGGGCTGACCAGCCCTCAGCCATGAATGGTCTACTCAGAACATCCTGACCTGGTTTCTTTGAAAAAACTCCATCACGTGCTAGGAAGGAGGTTGACGCTGGGGACACGCAGAGGAATGAAACTCAGCTTTTGCATGGGGAGGTGAGTGGCCACAGTTAATCTGCCAGTCTGCTGCCTTTGAACCTTGTGCATGCAGCTCCATTGGAGAGGCCACATTGTCTTTATGCCATGAGGGAAGACCAGCATCCAGAATGCAGAGCCAACTAGATAAGGGCAGGAAACTTGAACCCCTCCTGTCGTGATGGCTTCTTCCTTTTTCATATCCGTCACCATATGACGTTACTTGTCATCCTATGAGTAACATTGGGCTTCCTTGCTGGATCCAAACTATGCAGTGGTCAGATCTTGTCCTGTGCAGCCCAGACTCCGGGCCCAAGACCAGAAGGAAGCTCAGCTTAGCCCCCCAGGGCAGCTGCCTCTAACTTGTCACAAGGTCCGACAGAGGGGTGGGAGGGTCCTGGGGCCTTGTGAAGGAGGAAGGTTCCCATGCCTGAAATCCCTGTCACTACACTCAGAGGGTGGCCCAGAGTAGGAGAGAACACTGGGCTCCACACCCTCTTCCGTGGTGTGGATGGTGGTTATCCTCACATGGTTTCATTTCTTAACAAATTTACCCCTGGGTTTCAGCGGCCTCAAACATTTTGCTAAGCCAATCTGGCTATTTAGCAAATGTCAAAGACTTTTTGAGTAAAATTTGGTGACTCTGTGAAAGTTAGGAAATAGACGAAATTAAAATGGAAACAATTTTATGAAGAAAACAGTCCAACTAGTATTTTGACCAGGGTTGCATTAAATTTGTAGATCAATTTAGGGAAAATTTAGAACAATATAAATGAGGAAGATTTCCCAGCCAGTTGCAGGAGCATGAAATGCTACTCTCTATATTTAGAGTCTAAGAAGGAAAATCCATCTTCTTTGCCCCCACTCCCCCCTTGCCTTTTTCTTACATTTTAAGGTTGACTTGTCTATTTGTAGTTAAATATGAAAGGATTTGTACTTGATCTTAGGGCAAGGCTCCTCGAGCGATTTGAGGAAGGGATGACAGCATCATTTCAGTGTAGTTGGTACATCATTTGGATATGGAAACTTCTTACTTGGTGATTTTTAAAATAATGAATAGTAAGTAGTCACAATCATTCTGATAAATGATAACATTATTCTTATTTCTATTCTTTTTGCCTATGCTTACTTTTCCCTAGAGTTTTATTTACCCAATAATAGTTGTTTGAAGTCTCCTATGTTAAGCCTGAGAGACAAATTAGGTAAAAAAAAAAAAAAAAAAAAAAAATTCTTGCCCTCATGAAGATTACATTCAAGTGAGTACAAACCAGTTATACAACATGCCATACTGTTATCCACAGATATTTCCATGAAAAACAGGAAAAACAAAAAGTCGACTCTTTCTCAATGAAGTGTGTTACCATTAGAGATACTCATTATATTTCTGATCCCCCTTTCTGGCATATGATTAAATTGTACTTCTTTGATCCCTTCTGGTTGAGGGGGGCCAGGTGACTAGTTGTTGCCAGTGAGTTGTAAACAGAAGTATCTTAGGTCACTTTTGAGCTGAAGCATTTAAATGCCAGCACAAGACCATGCCATTTTTTTTGCTATGACATGAAGATGAGCAGCATTTGAGATGGCGGCTGCTTCATCAGGGTGGAACCCTGAATGACTACTGTAAACTGAGGCCCCCTCCACTTTACCTACTCCCAATAGGTGTGTACATGACTGAGACATTTTGTGGTCTTGTTCCTCTGAGATTTTGTGGGAAAGCCATTATCTGTTACTGCAGCATAACTCAGCCTATGCTGACTGGTACAACGTACTTGAAGGAAAATAAAATAAATCATCTTACTTTAGGACCTGTGAGCAGTCAGGTGCCAAATTATACTTGCACTGATTTAAATGAGTGGAGATCGGTTAGATTGAAGTACCACTTGGGCAACCAAAACTCTGGGATATGTTTCTAGGGCAGTATTTTGTAACCTTGGCTATACAATAAAATCAGCTGGGAAGTCTGAAAAGATCCGAAAGCCCAGGCATCACCACAGGCCATGTGCAATGAAATCACTAAGGGTAGGACCTTGGCATCAGTATTTGTTAAAGCCCCTCAGTTTACTCTCATGGGCAGTTGAAATTAAGAATCACTTTTTTAGATGTTAGTTTTGGGTCAGATGAAGGCAGGTAATCAGAGTAGCAACAGGAAGACAGGGAGGAGAATGGAGCTTAGGAAACAAAATTTTTCCAGGGCCCCCAGCAAGGACTAACCTGCTCTCAATCTCATTATTGACATGCATCATAGTTGGGCTTAGACTCCCTTGAAGACTCCCGGCCTTTGTAATTCGTGCCAACCTCTCCTTTTCTCTTCTGCTCTAGCCATAACATTAAAGCTACTCCTAGACTGATGAATACTGAAAGTCAAAGCCAGGTAACCAGAATCACATTGTAAGGTCCAATAAGAGAGAGGCAAAGACTGGGAAGATACTGGAATAAAGCTGGGAACCAGAGCAAAGTCAAGAGGGAAGAATGGAGCCACACACAGGACAGAGATAGGCTAGAGGGACCCAGCTCTTTTGTTGGGGCAGAGCCTTTTTCATAGTGTTGGTCCGAGCAGGGAGACACAGGAGATAGCATGTGACATATTTTGAAATTGAAATTGAGACCAATACCCAGGTAAGTAACAAAAACAAGCATCTAGCAAAATTGCTTCTACATTTTAGAAAATAATCTATAATGATATCTTACAATTTATTTAGGCAAGGAATATTATTCATTTCTGAGGAGAAAAAACAAAACCCAAACAGTTAAATGTCTCATGAAAAAGGCACATCTTAGGGAGAAAGTAATTTGAGTTCGCCTTGATACTATACCTTGGTATTATTTTTCTCAGGTACATTGGTTGTTAAGTATAAATGTGTTATATACATCAAGAGACTCTGGAGGCCGGTTCAACACCCACTTTCATGTTTTTTTTTTTTCTTTTCCCTTCTTCTTCTTACATTTTTTTTTTTTTTTTTATTCTTGTTTCCTCTTTTTTTTTTTTTTTTTTTTTTTTTTTTTTTTTTTTTTCATTGTTTTCCTTGCCTCCTGCCAGCCATAACCACTCCCAGATCAGTACAAGGGGCAGCTTTCAGTCTAGCCCCTGCTCCTTGGTTCCATTTCATCAATACCCTGCCTTCTTGCCATTTGTGTCTTTCTCTAGTCTCCAATCCTCATCTCTGTTGGGAGGTTTCTCCTAAACCCTGTCACTTCATTTCTCTGCTGCTTCTGCGAGACCCCCTGTGAAGCCTGAAGCTGCTGCCAGGACTTTCTCCAGGACTCCTTGCAGTGACTTACCCAGTGAAGCTTTGCTTAGCATTCCTAAAAGATGGGTCGCTGGAGCCCTCCATGTTTGGGGAAAGCTTTTGCTGTCTAAGGGGGCTGGCAGAGTGGCTGAATGCTAACTGAACCTGAAATCTGCAGTTTCCAATGGAGAGTTTCATCGTTTCTTCTCCTCGATTTTCTTGCTTTGAGTCCTATAGACGGGCTCCTTGTTCTGTCTGCTCCAGCTGAAGACGGACCCCACCAAGAATCTGTTTGGGCCAAATTACCTTGATGCTTCATTTCTGTATCTGTCAATGGGGAAAGTGGTGTGGCTTTGGGTATTGGAGATTAGTAGTGAGTCCCACATTCATTTTGCCTCTTTGCTTCTCTGCCTTTGGCCTGCTATTTTATTTTTTTCCCCATTAAATGGAGATTCTCACCTTAATGTCAGGGTGTGGGTGGGAGAGAGAAAGTGCAGAACATCCCAGAATCTCAGGAAGTACGAAAGAGTTTGAAAATGCCTTTTCACTATTATAAAATTATTACATATTTCAAAACTAAACAAGCAAAAGCTTGCTATTTTCTTTTTGTTATGCTCCAGTGACTTTGTATTGGTTAACTGCAAAAATTCTTGAAGGTAACTTATTTTCCTTAAAACAAGGCTTAATTATATTACTGTTCAGTGTAAAATTTCTTATTGGGTTCACATTTATAAAATAAATTATCAAATCCCTAATATGCAATTGAAGGACTCCCTTGACACATACACACATGCACAATATCACTTCGATATAATTTTTCAACATATTCCTATGAGCCAACTCTTTTTTAAAGTATGACATATGTTTTAAAGCTAATGAACCTTTGTTTATTCTCACGTGCCTCCTTTATCATCACAATTCCTGATAACATTTTTTTTCTATGTTTTCCTAACTTCCTTTAATAAAAAGTTTTGAACATACACAAGTGTAGAGAGAATAATATCTTGCTAATCTTGTTTATATATCTGTCCATATTTTTTATGGAGTGTTTTAAAAGGAAACCTAAATACGTCATTTCACCTATAAAGTACTTTGGTATGTAACCGTGAGAGATAAAGACATCTTAAAAATTTAAACGTAACCACAGTGGTATTAAAACAACTAAATACTTCAAATAATTGCTTAATATTATTTAATATTTATTCCATGTTCAAATTGTTTTAACTGTTTTGGAAATGTCTATTTACAAATGCTTTGTTTCAATTAGGACCCAAACGAGGTCCCCAATTAGGATTTGGTTAACGTGTTTTTTAAATCTTTTAAAATATACTTCCATTTACCACCCTCCTCTATTTTAAAATCCTTTAGTTATTGGATAAACCAACTCGTTGGTCCTGTGTAATGTCCTGTCTTCTGCATTTGGTTGCTTGCTTCCTCATAGTACTATTTATTGTGTGCTTTTTTGCCTGTGTTGGGAGTAAGATCTATTCAGAGGCTTGAGTTAGATTCCAGTGCAATTTTTTTTTAATGGAGAAATAGTTTAGAGATGGCATAGTGTACTTCTAATTACATCATCAGAGGACCCAAAATGTCTTCTTTCTTGCTTTTTGGCGATATTAAAATTGATCAGTGGATTCAGAAGATGTCAATCTGACTTTCTCATTATAACTTTACCAATCTTCTACCTAAAGATTTTAACAGCTTTTGATGCTTGTCTATTTCTTTATTTCATTAGGGGTTGTAAAATGGTAACTTTCATTCTCTTTGCATTTGTTTGCTACCATTTTCTAAAAATAACTTTTTCTTGTCCTTGATTTAACTACCCATCAATACAGTTTGTGTAGGGAAAAAGAACAATTGCTTTCTTTTTCCCCTTTATTGACTCATTTTCAGAATGGTCAGTTGGAATTGGGAAGCTCCAAGGATAGCCAATACATTTTTGTTAA
This sequence comes from Indri indri, assembly GCA_004363605.1. Lineage (NCBI taxonomy): Eukaryota > Metazoa > Chordata > Mammalia > Primates > Indriidae > Indri > Indri indri. The sequence goes on from RJWJ010001677.1 coordinate 98,058, forward strand.
AGTTTTATTCTGAATTCATGGATTCCTACATGTTCGATGGATTTTAATTCATTGTAGTCATTATTATTTTTAATCTGCTATCATTATAATTCAAACCACAGAATATAAAGCTTGTTCGAATGTTTTGGTCTGGTGGGGATACACAGGCAATATAGCAGAGATTCTCAAGATAACCTGCGTGTTAGACTGTAGAGAGTAAGAGGTGATAGTTTTATGTTTATCAAAATAGGCCTGTGTATGGTAAAGGGGTAATAGTAAGATTATGGTAAAAGGCAATCTACATATGAGTGTTCACTATAAAATTCTTTGAACTTTGCCATAAATTTGAAATTTTCCATGATAAAATACTGGGAAAACTGAAAAAACAAAAAGGTCTGGTTTTAAAAGTTGAGAACACATTGAAAGTTACAGCACCACATGGGGAAAAAGGGAGTTAAGAAATTTTTAAATTTTGGGTGTATAAAAGGTGATGTATATTATATTAATATCTTCACATTAGTGCAATAAAATTTTTAACAGTGGGACTAAGACATCTACAATTTCTGTTGACCTCTGATATGTGACATTTTTTTCTCAAATTAAATCAAGACTATTTAACTGTATAGGGATAAAAGAATCTTGATTTGTTTGAGAAACACATTTGGAAAAGTTATGATGAGCTTTAATGGAAAACACACTTGTGTAGAAGCCTAGGCATAAGATTGAAATTGATCATCACATTGTTTGTTTAGAAAAGAAAACATAACATTCAAAGAATATGTTGGAAGCATTGGATTTCTTCACATGAGAACACACACATTGAAAATGAGGAGGCTTGGATAAAGCATAAATTGCAAACTACTTTTTTCTCCCCTTAAAAGTTTTGAGCTTTAAAAATATACATATATTATTGGATACACTAAAAGTTAATTAGAATCCTTTTGCACAGGGAATGTTTTTTGGAAAAAGATACAAAAGAATAAAAACTTTTAAAAATACTAATGACGAGACTTTGAAAATAATTCTACAAATGGAAAAATGAAATGACAGACAATTTACAGCAAGCTGAATATGTAGATTTTAGGTGGCAGCCATCACTGCTCAGCGTGGGTGGTCTCCCATTTCCCAGAAGAGGGAAAATACTGAGCTTCATGATAGAGTCATGATATACTCTGTACCTACGGGGCCTTTGTGGGGGCAGAGGTGGTGGGAAAGGGGGATAACTTTTTAAAAAGTCATAGAAGGAGGTCAAAGAAATCATAAGGGGAACTTTGTAAAGTTATATAAACCAACCCATTTACCCCCAAGAAAAACCACACCTAAATTCTTCCAGACAGATTAGAATCTTTCCTATTTCTAAAGACCTCCTGAGGAGTTTCCATTTCCTTGCTTTGGTATTTAACAAACTTCATGCTCAAGAACACTGTTCTCTTGCCTGTGTTAAATCCTTCATGATACAGCCAAGACCTTTATTTGTTGTTATGCTATCCTCTGCAGGGAAGGAGGATTGCTGAGTGAGCTTGCTTCGAGAGCCCTCTCTCCCTCCCTTTCCCTCATCCCCTATCCCTCTATTCTCTATACTCATAATCTCAGTTTCTTATAGCAGGGATCCCAAGTGCCTGCAGGGGCCAGGAAGATAATATACAACTTGTAGGATTTAAGACTGCAGGGAGTGTTGGCAAAGTGGAGAAGCAATGCTATTCTAAAGGCATTTAATTGTGTATCTACTAAATGCACTGATTAGGCCAAGTCAAATCCAACTTTGGATTGAATCCTGCTTGAAAGCTGCCCACTTATATTCTGTTTTATACCTTGTTAAAAGGGTGGGGCAGAGTTGTGAGGTTGCATTTGCCTGTGTACGCAAGTAAAAAAATCAAGGCTTAGTTTACCTCTGGTGAAAAATGGTTTTTGTCTGTATTCTCCAGTGCTATAAGCACTCTTATTATTATAATACAGTTTCTTTTGCACACATGTATTCTGCAGGAGATAATAATGCATACGTTAGATGCAACATGGTCCCCAGTGATCTTTGACTCCTGGTATTCACACCCTTGTGTGCTAGCCCTATGAGACCAGCAGAATATGACGGAAGTGAAGGTGTGTGACTTCCAACACTAGGTCATGTAAGTAATTGCAACTTTCACCTTTGTCTTTTAAATCACATGCTGTGAGGACACCCAAACAGCTCTGAGCAGAGGATATGAGGCCTCCAACCAACATGTCAGTCTAATGAGCGAGTGTCCTTGGAACCACCACCAACTTTCTAATCTAATGAGTGAGCCGTCTTGGGAATGGATCCTCTACCAGTGGTCCCCAACCTTTTTGGCACGGGGTAGTTTCATGGAAGACAAATTTTCCATGGATGAGGTGAGGGGGAGGCAGAATTCAGGTGGTGATGCCAGCAATGGGGAGCAGCTGTAAATACAGATAAAGCTTCGCTTGCTTGCCTGCCAGTCACCTCCTGCTGTGAGGCCCAGTTCTTGTGTCTCATGGAAGATAATTTTTCCATGGATGGGGGGTGGGGAGGATGGGAGGGTGGAGGGTGGGGCACTCAGGTGGTGATGTGTGCCTGGTTCCTAACAGGCTATGGCCCGGGGGTTGGGGACTGCTGCTCTAGACCCAGTCAAGTCTTCAGATGACTGCAGGACCAGCTGGCATCTGACTGCAACTACATGAGAGATGAGAAGTGAGAACTGCCCACAAGAGCCCTTCCTGAGTTCTTTACCAACAGAAACTTGAGATGTAATAAGTGCTTATTGTTGTGTTAAGCCACTAAGTTTTATGGGTGCATTGTTGGGCAGCAATAGATGATAAACAGAGTTAGTAGATTTCAAGTTGTACATCCATGACTGTAGGGATCTGACACTTAACAATGAGTAGGAAAATTAATCCTGGTGACCCATTCCTTTCAGTTTCTCTGGCAATGGGAAATGAGACGTTGTGTTATTCAGGAATGTGGAGCCAAGAATAACGTAGGAAGTAGATGATTTTATATGTATACACATCACATTCGTTTTTAATGATAATTCAACAATAGCTAATATTAACTGAACTTTTACAATGCTAAAAGCTGTACTTGAGTTACCTTCATATGATTCTCACAGTAGCCCTACGAAGTAGCTACTATTAGTATATTTAGCAGTTTATCGTGAGAAAACTCTAAGGAGCTGTTGAAATAAGCTGATGTCTAAGTAGCTATGATTTGAAAAAAAAAAATGCTACGAAGTATCCCCACTCCAAAATATCTCTACAAATCAGATATTCCAGTTGCTTAAATTTCATGAATGTGAACCTTAATTATTTTCAAAATGATCTCCGAATAGCGTACTCTGTCAATGAGTACATCCTGAGCAGGTGTGTTTTTGTACCCCTCCTGGTGAAGGCTACTGTGTCGTGGCCAGCCACGAAAGGGAGCGTCCCAGATCTGGTACTGCAAGGGGCCTGACTGCTGTGCTCTGACCTCCATCCATGTCCTCACTGGGGCCATACTTCCCCTGAGCCATTCCTGGCCAGTCACGGAGTGTGGCAGGGTTGCGTACCCAGCCCTGTCCCTGAGGAATGCAGGACTCCTCCAAAGGGTCTCCCCAGTGGCCCTGCTGCACTCTTTGAGGGATAAGTTCTGGAGATTTAGTGTACTGCATGGTGACTATAGTCAATAGTACTGTATTTTTTACTTGAAATTTGATAAGAGAGCAGATTTTGAGTGCCCTCACCGCACACACACACACAGTTATACAATGCATACATGTATCAAATCATCACATTGTACAATTAACTATATACAATTTTTACTTGTTAATTAAATACATTAAAATAAGATAGCAACAACAAAAACTGCACTGCAGTCTCAAACTCTTCTACCTATCCTTTTTCCTTGCCTCTCTCATTCGCCTGCAGTTGGAACTACATCTTGATCTGACCAGTGCCTCTCTCCTCTATCTCTTCCTGTCTCCCCTTCACAGGTGACAGGTGTTGTTGCCCCTAATAAATCTGCACAGATAGCCCTGCCCTGGCTTCTGCTTCTTAGAGGGCCTGGACTAACATGTACTGGTAGCACACAAAGCATCTCTGATTACAGTGCGACAAGAAAATGGCATGAGCAGACCCAAGAGGGCTTCAGAGGATTCAAAAGGTAAGTGTAATTTTGTTGTATAATTTTGCTTATGCAAAGCTGGTGCTGTAAGAAAATCAAATAAAAAGTTATTTATGGAGAGGTTAAATGGAGACTTATTAATAGCAATAGAAGTGTTGACCAGAAAAATGAAGATGCCTAAGGACAAATACGTGTGGAGTTCTGACTGGTGCAGTTAGTGGATGTATTCTTTATCTACAGTGAAGGATAGCCACATGTAGCAGATGCTTTTGGTGCCCTGCTTTACCTACCTTTGGCCCATCTCGTATTTTAGCTGCTCCAGGAGTGGCCAGTTCTGGGCACGCTCAGACTCATGCCGACGGCATCCCACCTCGAGCATGTGCCAGGAGGGAGGCTGCCATACCTGGGGGGCAGAGAAGGGTACAGGATGCCCGGTTAAGTTTGAATTTCAGATAAATAATGAATAATTTTTATGTATGTCTCATGCAATATTTATGATAAGAAAGTCTTTGCTATTTATCTAAAATGCTAATTTAATCGAGTGTCTTGAATTTTATCTTGCACCCCTAGGCAGGAGGGTCCCCACTTTCCTGTCTCAGAGCTTTCTCTGAAGTCATGGGAGCTTCTTCAGCCCAGGCATAGGCAGCCCAGAGGTGTGAGGGAGTTATTGCCCCCAGGTAACGCTCTACCGATGGAGGACGGTAGAGCTGTCCTTCTAATGGAGAGTGTGGGCACCCTGTTTGGCAAAGGTCCCGGCAGCATCACTCCTGCTGTCTACAGCAGCCATCTCAGTAATGTTCACCTGTGCTGGCCTCTCCTTCCTTCTCACTGTCCCTGCTCCTTCACTCTGCTTCCTGTGAATGCCCTTCGAAGAAATCTAATTCTGTGTCTTGGGATCTACATATGGGGGAACCCAAATTAAGATAACACATTTGTGAACAGAGGCAAGTATCAGCAATCCTTTTCCCCCAAAATAATTTTAAGTAGCCAGAAATTTGAAAAATGATCTTATGGTAATAAATGGTTCCCTAATTATATGAAGGTGTAATTTTAGATTGGCAGTAAATAAAAAAGTGAGTCCATTTACTTTTAAGGAAGGGGCATTTTCCTTGTTTGACTGCAAACCAAATAAACCACTTGATCATGTTAACATGGCAAAAAAAATTTCTCATGAAAACAGTAAACCACTATTATGTGTGAAGTGAGAGAATAAAGCTAATAAATCTATTTTTTAGTATTTTCTCTTTAAAGGCAATAATAATTTTGTTTAAGGAAGTAATGAAAAGACAGTTTGTATACAAATATTTGTAGTAGATTTGGGAAGTTTATGAATAATAGTTCTCAAATATTTCGGGTCATCAATGTAAATATTGTGATAATATTCACATTACATTTATTTTTTGGCAGTATTTTGCATTTCATCAACCACAGATTTTAAGTACCTTTAGACCTCGCGAGGTTCTGCATAAAACAATCAATCATCCTCTCTTGGCTGTTTGGCAGAGACAGCCAATGACTTGTTCTGTCATGAACTGAATTAATATACATTCATGAAGCACAGAGAAACACTTCATTGTTTCAGATTGTTTTGTTATTTTAGAATAAATCATAAAGGCATCATCCCACTCATAGCTGTTAAGGAAATATTTGTCCTATGATTCTCACCTTTATGGTTTGTAGTGTTTTAACTTGCACAGTTTAGCCCACATTACATGCTTTTTATTTATAGTAAATTGCATACTTTTTTTTTAAAGTACCATGTCTCTGTTACCTTATATCACCAAAATTTGAAAACATCTAAGAACTGAAGCAACATGTCCCTAAGTCAGAATGATTTAATTTTCACAGACTGAAGGACTTATGGCAGACTGTTAAACGTAGTATAGGTAAGTATTGTCCAAGCTCCCAAATTCTATCAGTCTCAACCTTTATGATCCCTCAATTATTTGCTCTTTTGTTTTTGTTTTGGCTGGAGTGCAGTAGCATCATCACAGCTCATTACAACTTCAAAGTCCCAGGCTCAAGCGATTTTCCTGACTCAGCCTCCCGAGTAGCTGGGACTATAGGCACCTGCCACCATGCCCAGCCAATTTTTCTATTTTTTTGTAGAGACAGCATCTTGGTCTTGCTCAGGCTGGTCTCAAACTCCTGACCTCAAGCAATCCTCCCACCTCAGCCTCTCAGAGTGGCAGGATTACTGGTGTGAGACACAACACCTGGCCTCTCATTTATTTGTGGAGACCTCTCAAGAATCAGCTGTAATTGCAAACTTTTTATCCTGCCAGGATATCTGTGTGAACTTCCATAAGAGCTACCATAGAACAAGCAACATGAAAAAAATTTGCTGAAAAAGCTATTTTAGCGCCTCTGATAAACAGGAAAAAAGGTGAATATTCATATTTCAAAACATCAAACTTCTTCACTTTGCCTGCCTTTCCTAATCAATGTAATCGTATGCTAGTAAAATCTTGTAAAGTCCAGAAAGCTAAAAGCAGAGAAATAAAATCCAGAGACAACAAATCCTATAGACGTAAAGATCATCGAACACTTGCAATCACCACCGATGTGGTTCTCAGAAAAGTTTATTGGATCATCCCTAAGAATTATGTTTTCAGCAACAATATTTGATTTAAACATTTACTGTCGTGTATTGTAACAATGACTATTTGTTTAGGTGGCACTGTGCCTATTTAGAACTTAGTAAAATTCTTGCCATAGGGATCAACAATATTTAGAAGGACAAACATTAACATAAACGCAGCTCCACACAGGGTTGGAGTCAGATTACTTGGGTTTGAATCCTGGCCCTGAATTGTCTGGTGAACTCAGACAATTTATTTGATTTTTAACCCTAGATTTTCTCATCTGTAGAATATAGATGATAGTATTTATTTCATTATTATGAAAATGCATACTAGCATAGAGTAAGAATCTGTAAATTTTAGCTATTACTTTTATTATTATCAGTCGGTGAAAAGGAATTTGTTAAAGGAACCAGGTGGCTCATAGATTCTGGGAATAGGTGGGAGAGAATTAGCCTTGTCAGTGACATAAAAAGGACAATGTTTAAGTTAATTTCTAGAGGCTGCTGAGTGACACAGACAGTGGAGCTTATACAAGAGCTACATAAATTGTGGGGCCCTGTGCAAAATGAAAATATGGGGTCACTTGTTCAAAAAGTAGGACAATTTCTTTTGAAAGTACTAACATATAAAATTTGTTCTTTTTTTCTGCAGTCTCCCTCAACTTGCCATAGGAGTTTTTATTTGTTATTTCATGTTGTTCTAAGTAAAGAAAAAGTAAACATTGAAAAATTTGTAAATTAAAAAATTGGCATGAATTTTATTCTTTATGTTATACAATGCCAGTTTTAAATGCAAATATAAGAGCATTTAAATTATATGCAGAATTATTGAAATTACCATAATTCTTACATCATAGTTCATATGTGTATATATATTGTGTTCCTACCAGAAGAGTAGAAACACTGCACAAAATTAACTCAACTGCTTTCAATTCACTTCTTGATATGTGGGCATTCTACCACCACTCTCTACCTTTAGCATACTGGTGAGAAAGGAAGAACTGAAAAGAATTACTTTCCTTCTATGTCATTATTTTCAGTGTGAATGGTTGACTACTACAGAGAAGTAACAACATGGGGAAGAAAAGATATGATGCGGTTTTATGCTTACTGGTGTTCTTAGAAGGACATGACCTTTGTTTCCCTGTTGGAAGGAAGTTCTGGTTCAACCAGGAAAGTGTCAGAAAGATAGGGGACTGGCAGGCTCTGTTCAGTAGGAGTCGTAAGCCCTGAAGTAAGGTCTCTGATAAAACAAGAGACAGTAGGAAACAGGCCAAAACCAGCTAGAACCCAGTTGGCCATGAAAAATGACCTCATGTTACCTTTACTGCTTATTACACCCTGCTTATAATGTATTAGCAGACTAAAAGAAACTCCCACCAGCACCATGACAGTTTACAAATGCCACGGCAACTCCCAAAACTTGCCCTATATGGTTTAAAAGAGGAGGAACCCTCAATTCCAGGAACTCCCCACCCCTATCCCAGAAATCTTATGAATAATCCTCCCTATGTTTAACATAAAATTAAATGTATAAAATAAGACCCCAGAAACTCACAAGAGGCTACTCTCTCTTGCTCTGAGAGACAATAACTGCCTTGTCTATGGGGAAGCCTCCTTTTTATTCTTTTCTTACTTTAATATACTTGCTTTTGCCTTACTCTGTCGGCATGCTCTTGAATTCTTTCCTGCGTGAAGGCAAGAACCCACTTGGCCTTCTAATGGACCCCAGCTTTGCGATTCATTTCCCTGTATCATCAGCACCCTCCACCCACCCCTGCTTACTCAGTAGTAGACTTTGCATTTGCTTTGAGCCTCCTCATTGAACTCCCACACATCATGGGTCTAATGGAATGCTGTGCTCACGGGTCAGTAAATGTTATATGCAAATGAGCAGTAAAGGACTGGGGTGGAAGCATTTATTATGCAAATTATTATATTCTGCGTATTCTGGCTGGGGACTCCTCGGTAGATTTTATTTTTAACCCAGAAAGGCATATACTTTACCGTCTGGATACTTCTTTCCAAGAAAGTAAATGCTAGCGTCAGAAGATGCACACGTTTATTTTGCTTAAAGAAACATACATATCGACTACATGAGACTAAGTAGAAGAAACCTGCACTGTATACAAAGTCATCATGTCCTGATAGCCATAAAAAGCCTGAGGACAAAAGTCATCTGACATAGTACATTGTATTTTTGTGGTCCAGAACTAAAAAATGCCTATTGACAGCCATCTGTGTTATCCTATGAAGTTAATCTGATAGACAGCTATACTTTGTCACTCTGTTCCTAAGGACCTTCTCTTGGGACGTGTCATCAACATTTACCTTCAGTATACGCTGATGAGTCAAACTAATATCAAGAAAGTGCTTCCTCTCAAATAACTGGGGCTGAATGTATGCATTCCCTGTGATAGACAGTGTGTTACGTATTCTTGAAGTTCATTTTCAAACTCATTTTTCATTCTATTTTAACCTTGTATTATTCTTTAAAAGAAAATTTGTTCTCTAATTTTGAAGACAGGTTAATTTTGATATGGAACATATTTCACTCCATCAAATATATTACTGAAATAACTGATGTGAAAATTTTCCTGCCTATAAGATTGTGGGTATATCAATCTACCTTTTTGTTTTATTTCATTACTATGAAAGTAAAAGCCTTACATTCTGAGTCCTGTAGCAAAAATGGAAATTAAGTCAGACATACACATTTTTTATGATAGAAATAACATTGGTAAATTGGCTTCTATTTCTTCCTTAATATTTAGCAATTCAGATGATTTGGATGAAATTATATGACATAGATAAATAAATACTGGGAGTCTATTTTGTTACTTTGTTTCTGGTATGTTCAGAACTTATTGCTCGAAGACAAATGCTTGTTTAAATGGATGACTCTTAAGTTATTATGGGCATTCTAAAGAATATGTTGGCCCAGCTCATAATAGCTAATAGATTTAGATGAAGAAACTTCACCAAATTTGATTTCCCATTTTGGGTTAGTAGCATGTTTGATTCAATTTTAAGAAGATTTATAAAGGGATTAGATCAACTAGTTAAAGAAAAGAAAAAGAAGCGTCAACAGGAAAAGTGGTTGTTAGGGATCTTTTCTCATTAGGTTATTGAGCATAACCTGTAACAAAGTTTACTCATTCTCCCCGTCGTTCACGGTGGCCCAGATTAAAGACTGCATTTCTCAGACATTCTTACAGCTAGATGTGGCCATGGGACTAGATTATTTTTTTTCATGCAACTAAATTTTAAGGCCAATGAAATGTGAGCACAAGTGATGTGTGCAATTCAGATCGCGTTGTTCAAGGCAGGAGAATAAAAATCAATCTTACACAAGTCACTGTGATTTTGGCTTTATATTACATATGGCCAGCCCTTCATTGTAAATATTGCAATTCCCAAGACAGAATGTCTCTGGGGACAAAAATATGGTAAAAATTAGTTAATTTTCCAGTGAAATAAATTAAGATGGAAATATTTAGCTTATATATATATGTGTGTGTATATATATATACACACACACACATATATATATATGCATGCACATACATATGTCTGCGTGTGTATATATGTATTAGTTACAATATTTAAAGGTCCATCTTATAAAATAATTTGTTTCAACTCTCTGCTTGGTTTTGGAACCCCAATTTTCCTCAGGTATCAAGACCTTGCTTAGTCCAGCTCTGGCTTTAAGGACCACCTAGCTGACACCTAAGTCCCCTGAAACAGAACATCGTATGTTCAACATTCAGGGTGTTGCAGTCCCATCTGTGGCACAGACTGTGAACAACTGCAGCAAAATGAGGCAGAATGTGATCAAAATAAAAGAGTGTGATGTATAGAGAATATACTTCTTTCTCAGTCTTTTGATTATAAAGTGAAGCTATCTTTTCCCAGATAATATGAGATCTGCTCAGTACAACTCTGTCTCCTAATGTGCAAATTAGAAAAATGAGGTCCTTGTCAACTATTTGAAAATTGTCACAATAACCTGCTTTTATTAGAACAAGATATTTCATTGCTATCTACTGGAACATTGTAGATAGATAGATTAGATATTCGTATATCTATATGTGCCTGTATCTGTATCTGCAGTATAACTGATACCCCCCTAGACTTGTTCAGTGTACTACTTGTACAACTGTACAAGGCAACCTGTGTATAACCACAGGTGGGAATTATGAGTTAAGAAAAGTGATTTCTGGCTCTCTTTAATTTGCACTGAAATTAGATGACCAAAGAGGAGTGACTAAGTTTGGGACAACTTCTGACATAGAAGTTCCAGGAGTTTTAGGTCATCATTACTACTAAAGAAACCTAAAGCAATTTATGCAATCAAAATGTTTGTACCCCGGTAATATTCTGAAATAATTTTTTTTTTTTAAAGAAACCTTATAGGATTCCGGAAGGCAGTTTCGAGATACTGAAATCTTTGACAAACCAACAAATTGCTTTGAGTATGCAAAGACATACTAGGTACGAAGAAACATGATTCAATGGAGTTTGTGAAAAATAAAAGCCGGAGGGTTCATTAAAATTTTATACAATTATGGTTGAGTCCAATTTTAATACAAATAAGGATATGGGAGCTTAATGCAGGGCTGAAATATTTATAGAGAGATGCAAAAAGAATAAAAGAGTTAGCTTAAACATTCCACTCTGCTTGTACTTTTATCAGCTGTAGGAGTGGCATCCTAGTTTTCTTGAGAAAGAGAAGATAACAAGCTTCCATTTTCCCCTTAAATTGGTTGTGACTTGCACGAAGATCTCAAGATATATTGTTAAGTGAAAAAAGTTGCAAAATAGTTAATACAGATTGTGTGATCTTTTATAGGATATGTAAATGATTCATATAACCTATATACAATGTATAAAAATTTCTTAAAAGAAACATTTTAACAGTAGTTATTTAGTAATTTAAAGCACTTTTATCTTTTATCTGCCTTTTCTATTTTTCTACAGTAAATATATTTTGTTTGGTGATTAAAATAATTTGGGGTACCAAAAAAGACTTCTAAGTAAAATGTCAGTGTGATCATATATATTGGACCCCAATGTCCCCCATTCCTAATGATATAATCAATAGGATAATTTGGAATACCCTAATACCTCATGCCTAGAAATTCTGAAGAATTTCTACTAAACACAAAGTCTATTTAAGGAGACTGAAAAACAAACCTAGTGAAAGCAGCCTCTTTTGTTTGGTTCAATATTTCTTTTCACTAATTCAGTGAACAATATTAATTTTATAATTAAAATACTCACAGTAGTTTTTTAGTTAAGAAAACTTCTAAAGTTTTATTATTGTGAAAAGCTACATGCCATATCAATATCCATCAGTGTACTGATTAAATAAATTATAGCACAGGTACATTATTTAGTATAATACAGAGCTTAAAGAGAATAAAGTGGATTTTCCTTACAATTTCTATAAAAATTGTTTATAGTTATTACCTCTGGAGAAGAAAAAGTGTTTGAAAGAAAGTAAAGTGAAGGTGGAACTTAACTTTTTATTCCACATATTTCTTTTTGTTTGAATGGTATACAAAGAACAGGCATTCAAAAATGACTCATGGCATTTGTGTGTGTGTTTGTGTGTGGGGGTGGGGGTGTGATATATGACAAAAGTGAGGGGGAACTCAGGAAGGTTCAGTTTGATTATGTTGCCTGGGAAAAGTTTCTTTAGATTTTTTTTTGTTTGTTTTAGAATCAAATTGTCCTAGGTTTGATTCCTGGTTCAATAACTTTCTAGGTGTGGATAACGGGTAAGGTACATACTAATACATTCTTTGAAAAGTGTAAGTTATAATGCAAACTTGCAAGGTAGCTGCTAGGATTATAGATAATATCACCAGAGCATTCATGTATCATTGCCTTGTACATTAGAGGCACTAATAGATGGTTGCTATTACTACTGAGATTACTCTTGAAATACAGAAAAGTAGAATGAAATCTCTGTGATTTATCACGGTTAAAATTTCATTCTGTCAGGTAAAAGTGATGATGGAGGAAAAGAAAAATCTTTGTAGCAAAAATGTCAATAATATTTTAAATAAGCATACTTTGTAAGTGAATTCACTGAAGTTACTATTAAATCATGTTTTATTACATAACATTATGGATCACACAGACAATATTATGATGAAAGAGTTCTATTCAAAACAGAGAAACCAATAACAGCCAATATAAGAAAACCAGGAAAACCCTTAAAAAAAATCTGTAAACCTGATATGAAGAGAGGTTTGCTAAGAAACGGATAAGAAGACTTGAATAAATTTAGAGACACTTTGTGTTCCTAAATGGAAAAACTGAATATTAAAAGAAAATCACTTTTTCCCAATTAATTGATAGGTCTGGCACTATTCCAATTAAATTTGCCACTGTTTGGGTTCTCCAGAGAAAGAGGTTGAGACGGAATTCAGGATATAAGACATTGATTAGGGGTTGATATCTGAAAACGGAAGTGCAAGGCAGCAGGATTGAGCATAAGGAAAGTGGAACTGATCTGCAGACCCGACAAAGCCTCAGCCAAATGCGCAAAGAGCTTGGGAGCAGGTATTGCCCAACAGAGTCATCGCAGGTCAGCTGAAATGACTGATTCGCTTTATCATCACTTTGCCCAGTCACCCAATGGAAGTGGACACAGGAAGGGTGTGAGCCTGAAGGAGCTGACAGCTGGAAGCTGTCTATGTGTTCCTAGCAGCTGGGCAACGAGCCCTTCCTTGAAGTGGCATCTGTTAGTGCATCTCCGTGTCTACCACATTTTAAGGACAACTTGACAAAGTGATTTTAAAGTTCAGCTGGAAGGATAAGGAAATAAGAAGAACCAGCAGATTTTTGGAAAAGGAAAATACTGAGAAGGGATTTGAGCTGGCAGGTATTAAAACATATTTTAAAAGCCTCAGTAATCCCTGGTAGTACCGTCATAGGAAGAGATTGAAAGTTCAAAGACACAGATGTGAAGGCCAGAAATAGCCTCCTGTACACATAAATATTTAGTGCATGATTGTGGGGCAACAGATTTACTTATTTATTTTTTGAGATACTGGGAAGATTAAGGCAGTGGTATCATTCATGCACGCCAGGGTACTGTTTCCTGTAGCCCACCCTCATGTGGCTGTGGCCTTCCTGATAATTGGGTTTGTCAATTTTTTTTCCAAATTAAAAAAAAAGTAGATAATTTCGTGTTTGTGAAAGTATCCATAAATGGAAGCAATTACATTGTTGTTGTAAGTTTTCCTGGAATGGGGCTTTAAGCTGCAAATATTTAAGATTTATGACAAACCAAGGGTTTGGCTGTTTTTCTGCTGTGACAAGCCTCTATATGGAGTGTCACCAGCAGCTTAAGTCCAGTTAGGAAACCACACAAAAGCATTTGTTCCTCCTCTGTGAATATTTACATTATATATATATTTGGCTAATTAAATCATAATTATATTATGGATGAGGAAGAGTAGGAATATGAGGATTAGTCTCTTTTTAATCTGTAATCCTCCTGAAACTCTGAAATGTTGAGCAACAAAACCAGTGAACAAAGTTTAGATGTTCAATAGACTTTATTTTAAAATGTATGTAATTGTTTGGGAAATGTAATAAAAAAGATTACTACCTGTACACTATAACAAAAGAAATAAAACATACCTACATGTTTCTCTGCCCCTGGTGATAGGGAAAGCCCTTATAACCATGAAGGTATAGTCAGAAACCATAAAATACATGAATTAGATATGTGTGCATACATACGCATGACCACACACAGACACAGACACACCTTATATGTAAAAAGCATGTATGACTTAGCCTCAAAGCAAGTCTAAGACAAAGGTTTATGTGTGGGTTGTTTATTTGGAAATGTGATCCCAGACAGCAGGAGTGAGTCAGAAGGAGTGAAGTAAGTTAGCAGAAAATGTTAACAAAATGATGTGTTATCTACTTGGCCACCCTCTGTGGGTCAGGTCACTCTCTTCCGAGGGATGTTCTAAGAAGACTCAGAATGTCCACTTTAAGAAATAAGGAAGAAACTCCACTGCTCTAAGACCTTAATAGTCAGTGGTGGCAGTAACCAAAGGGGGTTGATTCCTCCATACTTCCAGGTTGCACCAATGAGCACAAGTGAATTGTGGGGGAAGGCGTATCCTACTGTGGGGCAGAGAAACTCCGGTGCAGCAAGCAAGAGGTTGGGAACAAGTGGCTCGAGCAAATGTGCTCAGGTTGCACACAAGTGAAGCTGGGCAAAGCCAGCAGGGAACTGGATACTGTGACAATGGCTGGAACAACAGGTGAGGCTGCAGGACTTGAGGTTGGACACCAGGGTGCTCAATACAATAAACACAAACAAAACACCATCAAGATAATTAAGAGGGAAATCAAAGTGAAAAATTATGTTCTATTTAGGATACAGCATTAATAGCTCATATGGAAAGGCCTCTTATAAATCCATAGAGAAAATAAAGTCAATACAATTTAAAGATGGAGAGGCAAATAATGAAGAAAAAAATCTCATGGTAACATGAAAATGGCTCTCATTCATTAACAATCTCAGAGATAAAAATTATAATAATTACCTAAGATATACAATTGTCACCTATTGAGTTGGCAAATCAATTAAAAATTATTATTGTCAGGTTTGGGGTGGGTTGAAAGAAATGAACACTTTCACATATGGCTGAAGATTATCCAATATAATATTTTTGAAGACCAACTTGGCGTTATTCACAAATGTGCTGAAATGAGCAAACACAATAATCAAGAAGTCATTCTCTATTAAATTTTCAGAAACCACAACCAAATCAAAATATGGAATAAAAAATTAGCTAATTTGCAGAGGATATACAAATGGCCAAACAATAAATGGAAAAGTAATCAAACACAATAATGAGTAAAGAAATGAAAATTAAAACATATGATACTTCTGACCTATTAAATTTATTTTTTAAAAGTCTATCAAATAAAATTCTGGGATTTTTTTACATTGACAAGACTAAATACTGAAAAGAGTGGGACTTGTACATAGCAAGTAAGTTTGTACATCAAGCTCTGAAAACTTTGGCATCATGTATTAGGCATCATCGAATTCATTTTTTAAAAAATGATAAGAAACTCAAATATTTATTCACAAAGACCATTGCTTCAGTGTAATTTAAACTATCAAGGAAATAGAGACTATTAGAAAGCATCTATTTGATAAAGAACTACAGACATCAAAGTCAAAAATGAGAATCTAGAATCATTCCAAGTTAAATCAGGAAAAATAGAAGATACACCATCATCACTGCTATATTTTAACATTGGTGGAAAATTTTAACCAGAAGAATAAATAACAATCTATGATAGAAACAAAACTATATCTATTAATATGGAAGGAACAAAGTCATCACTATTGGCAGATGATGGGATTACCAGGAAACACTGAGATAACTGAAAAAGTATTAAAAAGTATTTTTACTCTGGTGGTACAAGATCAATTATCAAATTCAAAGGCTGATCAACAAACATTTAGAATGTATGATTTAAGAAAATCTATTTCAATAGCAGTCTAAAATATGAAATATCTATTATATAATTAAACTTATAAACTGTATAGATATAAAGAAAACTATAAAACTTGACTTGAGGGTAAAAATAAACAGAATACATGAATAAAAATATTAGCTAGAAAAAGCAAATATTGCAAAGATTTTATTTAAACACTCTCTTCCCAATTAATGCATCAATTCAATATCATAGCAATAAAATCAGCAATGATGCACCTACATGACGACAGTGGTTATCTCTCGGTGTATAAGGACAATTTTTTTAATTTGCTCTGTCCTTAAATATTTCTAAATTGTCCCATCAAAACAATGTTATATCTTTTGAAAAGTTACCATTTTCAGTGGAACAGAACTGTGGCCCATTCCCAGATTATTTGGAAATCCTAACAAGATTTAAAATTCTGGTTTAGTTTGCTGACATTTAGCCTAAAACCACTGCTGAATACCTGGCATTTTCATTGCCATACCATTGATGTTTATGCTCTAGGATTCTGGCAATATTTGAATACCATTTGCAAAGTGAAGGGATTGAGCTTCCTGTCATAACTCTTTTATAAATAATGGCTCCCTTGTGGCACATCAGACCAAAAAAAAAAAAAAAAAAAAAAAAGCTACTCAGGGGACAATTACTCCTTCATTCGCTTATCAATTTAGTCAAAAAATATTGAGCACTGACTTTGTCCCAGATATATCCTAGTCATGTGGGATGGGAGCCAACACTGAACAAAACAAAAGTCACTCCTCTTCAGGAGCCTACATCCTGGTGGCGGGTGAGGGTGAAGAGAGACAGAACAAAGTAAATAAAGTAAAATGTGAATGGTGATGAATGCTATTTTAATTTGACTGGTAAAAACCTTTTAGATATGGTGAAATTTGAGCAACAGATATCCAAGGGAAGAAGGTTTCAGGCAGAGGGAGGCTGCTAGTGCAAAGGCCCTGGGGTCCGCTATACATTTGAGAAAAAAAGAAGCCCAGTGTAGCTGGAACAGATTGAGAAGAGGGGAAAGTAGGGGGAGATGGGGAAAAATAGGTGGCAAAGAACCAGATTACTCAATCTCCAGATTATTATAAGGTGATGGAAAACCTATGGAGGAGGATGAGCAAGGAGTGATGCCACAGGGTGGAAGTAGGTAAGAGTTAGAAAGTTTTGCAATTGTCCAGGTAAGATATGATGGTGTCTTGGCCCAAGTAAGTAATGGAGATGGTGAGAAGTGTTTGGATCTTAAATGTAATTTGAGAGGAGCTGACAATATTTGTTGTTGGATTTAAAATACATGTGACACAAACAGAACCATCAAGGAGTTTTTGACCAAATCGATTGGATATTATATTCAATTCATAATAAGGGAAGGTATGAAGAAATTCCACAAATGTCTTTGTATTATTTTGAGAACTGACCAGATTAGAATGAGCAACTGTTGCAACATTGTTAGGATATTAAGGTGAATAAGGCAGTAATATGTTTATTTTTGAAAAAAAGAGAATCCCATTGAAATGTCCTATGTCCTCCCTGGCCGCCTTTCATCTCCAGCTGGAGACCTGTGATTGGAAGCAAGCATTGCTTCCAATTTCCTCCACTATTTCTTCCTCTTTTTCTTTTCTACCTCTGGTTTCCATTCCCCTTATCTTTCTTTTCTTCTTCTCTTTTCCACTTCCCTTTAGTTTTGCTTTCTTTATAGTAGTTCTGCCCACAGGAGCGATGGCTCAACCTCCAAGCTTCTTTTTTGCCCAGTACTGTTTTTGGGTCTGGATACTCCTCCTCAGTTCTCCACAATTTGGTCTGAGATGTGGTCATTCTATGCTAAATATTTTGACTGTAAGTTTCTTCTGCAATTCCTCAGAGTTATCCGTTCAAGACCCCAAACTGGTCACGTCATTTCTGTGCTCAAAAGTCTTCTAGGGGTCCACATTGACTTAAGAATGAAATTTAAACTCCACTTGTGAGGGCAAAAAATTGTTATTCAAAATCTTGGCATACTTCTCTCTCCCAGAACCTCTTTTCTAGCTACTCCATGGCAGGCATTTCCAGACAAGCAAAACATTTTCAGTTTCTCTAAAATTTGTCATGCTTTTGCTCCCTGCCAGACCCAGGTGCACATACTATTTCTTCTGTCCCAAATACCCAACCTACTTGCTCTTGTCATCTGCCTGTGGCTTGGTAACCTCAGTGCTCTGCCCAGCCTTCCCCTCTACCAGGAATCTTTTTGGCATCCACCAGTGGCTTTGAGCCCTACTTCCGTTCTCCCTTGACGCTGCTCTCACTTAAAACCCTATATAGTATTAATAATTACCTGTTTAACTGTCTCTACCTTGTGCCGTGAATTTGGGGAGGTAGCTTCGTTCTATGACTGCAGGGCAAGTCTCCGTCACTACTATTAATACATAATAAGCACTCAATATATGTTAGTGAAAAGGAAGCATACATGAAGGGAAACAAAGAAAGCATATTATAAATGCCACAAAGAAAAAACTTATTTCTTTATCATTGATACGAAAAAGTCCATATTTAGATTGAACATGGGAGGTTAGATGACAAAGATGAGGATTTAAGATGTGAATTCTTGAAAGGCTGTAGGCCTTGTTTTGAATCATGCGATGATTTCACTGGATCAAAGAGTGGTTTGGCAAGCAGTTGTTAAGGCACCCTGAAACTGTGCCAACATTTCTGAGCTGATGTGCTCAAGAGTGAATAAATTTTAAGGAACTGTAATTATCATGTGCATTAGCCACCTTTATAATTGAAAAGGCAAAATAGCACAGAAACAGTGCCGTAAATGACAACGTTTCTGTACTTAAGGGTTGTCTTTAAAGGTTCAATCTTACAAAAATTTGATCTGTAGGGATATAAGTCTTTCAAGTGCTTCAGCCTCGGACTTGCATGGTATTTGGAGACAGAGTCACCCTAGGGTGTGGCTGTGCACAGTTGTATTTTGTTTTGCTCAACTTCTGAAGCTAGCCAGATTCCTGGGACTACCAAGTATGGCAACAAAGCTAGCAGAACATTTAGATGGTCACTAAACAGCTTGCGATGTCCTGGCAGGAGTGGGCTTTCTCTAGTCTGTTTCAAGTTCTTCTTTGGCTGTGTGTCAGAGAAGCCTGGCCTCCCCAAACATTGGTGGGCAGACAGCCCCCAACTGCTGCATAAACATGCTGGAGAATTAAGCCTGAAGACAATATAAACTGTTAGTGACATTGTAAAATTCTAAGCCGTAAGACATTTTAAGGATCTTCTCTGTCTTTTCTTGTTGAAAGCAATTTTAATTAATGCCTCTTAATCAGAGAATAATGGTTAAATTGTTTCCATGAGATTTTTAATTGACTTAGTCTTTTGCCAATCTTAAACAAGGCTAAAGCCTTCAATGAAGAGTGCAAAAGGTAAAAGAAATGACAAAAAGTAAGGGTCATAATGCAGGCATTGCTTTTCCATAAAAATATTCTCATTTTTTTCTCTACAAAAAAAACTATTAAATCTTCTCTCTTCGTATGTGTTTCAGACTAGGCTTGATGTCAGTGTGAAACCAAAGTGATATAATAAATCCTTAACAACTTGAAACTCTTGTGAAGATGTGTTTTATTTTTGTAGGAATAATTTTTAAAATAAAAGGATACCACAAAATTCTACAAATAACTATGTCTGGATAGAAGAACACTATTTCAAATGGGTGTTTTTCTCTTTAATCAATATAAAACAATTAGCTTCTTATGGGAAAAAAGTCTCCAAAATTAAAGTTTGACTTTAAGGATATCAAGATATATAAAGTGTCTTGGTATCTTGAAAATAACAAATGTTTATGAAGATGGTGTCAATTCCCATCCAGAAGCTTAGGTGTACAAAAAAAGAATTTTATTTCTTTATATTTTAAAATCAATGTAATTTAAAACCCTGGCCCTTGTTTTCCCTTCCCTCCTTCCCCTGCCCCTCACCAAGGACTTTGCACAGTTTCTTCTGCTGGGACCAAGGCCCCGGGGGAGGTGCCTCCAGGCACTGGTTATCAGCAATCAGTCCCCATCGGTTACTGCCGAGCTGTCCAGTGTGCACAATCCCTTCAGGTCCAGAGGCTCTGGAATTACAAATCTTTCTGGTCCTTAGATACTCTTTATGAATGTGGTTACATTCACATGCAACCTCCTGTCTGGGATGCTGTCAGGGAGCTGGGCTTGGCTTCTGCTCTTTCCTGAAGTGCACGCGCCCAACCCTACTCTTCCGCTCCCAATCCTCCCCCTCCCCAAGTGCCTGGAGGAAGGGAATGAGAAAAACAGGGAGTTAAAAAGGATAATAGTCAAAAGAAATATCCCTCCACATTTATAAAGGAGAACATCTGAAAACACTCTAAATATCCATCAACAGAGAACTGGAAAAATAGACCATGACACATCCATATAACCCATACAATGAAAGAGTTCAAAAGAATGAGATAAGTCTGTATGTTCTGATATTGGAAAATGTCCAAGATAGATCATTTAGTGCACAATGTAATTTGAGAACTCATGTGTATAGCATGATTTAGTCTGTATAAATGTTTAAAAATATATATGTATAGGTGTATGCGTGCACCTACACATATACGTCAACATGCTAATAAATGCAGAAAATATTGGGAAACATCACAAGAAACTCTTAAATGTGATTATCTCTGAAGAATGGGATTGGGAGAGGGGTGGGGAGAGGTCATTTTTATCCTTCTATAATACTTAATGAATTGTTTACTTTTTTTTACAACATGTATATGTTATTTTTCATAATTTTTATACCCTAGTGTTTTAAAAGGTAGAAATCTGTGTGAATCTTTTTTATAAATTAATCACTTCTGCATTTGTTCAATAAATGTTAAAATAAGCTTAAATATTATCAAGTAATCATATTACTTTTCTTGTTATTGCCATGGGAGCATGAAGAAGGATACTTGCTCGGAAATTTTTTTTTTTTTTTTTTGAGACAGAGTCTTGCTCTGTTGCCTGGGCTAGAGTGCCGTGGCGTCAGCCTAGCTCATGGCAACCTCGAACTCCTGGGCTCAAGCAATCCTTCTGCCTCAGCCTCCCGAGTAGCTGGGACTACAGGCATGAGCCACCATGCCCGGCTAATTTATATATATATATATATATATATTTTAGTTGTCCGGATCATTTCTTTCTATTTTTTAGTAGAGACAGGGTCTCGCTCTTGCTCAGGCTGGTCTCGAACTCCTGACCTTGAGCGATCCACCCGCCTCGGCCTCCCAGAGTGCTAGGATTACAGGCCTGAGCCACCGCACCCAGCCCAGAAAAATTTTAAAATTAAAACAACATCCCACTGCGAGACTCATAAATTAAATAGATATTCTATTATGAAAATTTGCATTTTTCTCTATTATTTGAATGCTTCATTTTACTATATTTTAAACTATTTTACTGATCTTAAATGTGTTTTGTTGCATGTTAGGGCTAGGAAAGTAAATCAAACAATCTGACTGAGATTAAAACAAATGTCCTTATTGTAATTACAGTATGTAATTCTCAGATATTCATATCCCACACGTTTCAGAAAAGCTTCCTTTTGCCCCAATTGTCCTTGTCTTTCTTTCCTATTGTTTGGGTAATTAAATCTATATATTCAAGAAAGTCTTCAAGGAGCAGAATTTTGAATTATGAAAAGGACATTTACAGGAAGGAAAGGTGTTCTCGGCAGGAGGAACAATATATGCAAAGGCATGAAAGCATTAAACAGAACCATGAGCATGAGAAACTACTACTGAAGCACAAAAGATAATAGTAGAGTGGCAAGAAATGAGAGTAGCTTGTTCATGAAGGCCTTTGTTTGTTATGCGAGAAAAGGGAACAACCAATTTTTAAACGAGATGCTCAAAAGTGCATTTTTAAAAGATCATTCTGGGCTGGGCATGGTGGCTCATGCCTGCAATCCTAGCACTGTGGGAGGCCGACGCAAGAAGATCGCTTGAGATCAACAGTCTGAGATCAGCCTGAACAAGAGTGAGACCCTGTCTGTATTAAAAACCGAAAAAATTAGCCGGGCATGGTGGTGTGCACCTGTAGTCCCAGCTACTGGGGAGGCTGAGGCAGGAGGATCACTTGAGCCCAGGAGTTTGAGGTTGCTGTGAGCCAGGCTGACACCACGGCACTCTAGTGAGACTAAAGTCTCAAAAAAAAAAAAAAAAAAAAAGACTATTCTTTATCTCATTGTGGAGAGTGCATTTCAGGGTCATGAATATGGAAGGCAAGAGATCAGTTAAGAAGTTATGACAGCGGTTCCAGCAAATAATGATGAAAAGTTGAACTAAGCCAGTAGCTATATGGACAATAAAGAGAAGAGACCTGAGAGATGTTTATTATTTATGATTTCACATAAAACACAGGGCATACATTTTATAAGCCTGTACACATATATCTGTATAATAGTTCATCCTACTTGGGAATTACTGAAAATAGGGAGTTAAATTAAAAAATCTAGGAGCACAATTAGGTGAGTGTAGATATATAAATGAAAGTCTTAAAACCAGTGTTATTTGACAATGGATTTTTAAACCAAGGTCTATTATAATAATGTTGTAGAAAGCATCCTAGTGAGATCTCTTGAATTCTGTTTCCAGATGTCTCTTAGATACCTTCTCTTGGATTCTCATCAGCACCCTAACCTCATCCTGACTCATCCTATACTCATTATTGTACCTGCTAACCCTGGTTCTCCTGAAACCACCGTCTCCCAGTCACCCAGGTTGAAAACTTTATTTTCACCTTTGTCTTCCTCTACAATCACTTGCCAACTTAGTTCTACAGTCCCAGCCTTTCCTCTCTCCTTCAAGTTCAGGATCTTATTCTTTTTCACCAGGACTCTTGCAATAATGTTCCCCCTCCCTTGCATTGTAGTATAACCACACCAAACCATCTTATCCACTGCAGATAGATTCATTGTCCCAAAACATGGTGTAGATCTTATCCCTGTTTCGAATCTGTCAAGGCTAGTGGAAATTTCAATCAATAAAATCACTTTGGTATAATCGACTAAAGTTGAACGTACACACCGTATATCTCATCCATTTCACAACTAGATATCTATCACATGAAAATGTATGTCCATATGCATCAAAAGACAGGTACAAGAGTATTTATAGCAGCATTATTCATAACAGGCAAAACTTGGCATCAACCCAATCTAGTAGACTGATAAATAAATTGTGGGTGATCATGCAATGTGATACTACACAATGATGAAATAAAGTCAGCTTTTTTATATCAAGTTCTAATTTGTCAAGTTATATTATACTAGTCAAGTTCTATTAGTCAAAACTAATAACTGGAGCCAGAAAGCAGGAGAGCAGTTTATTTTAGAGAGAAAAGAAAGGGAGTAGCTACTAGGAAGGGACAGGAACGGAACTTCTGGGTGCTGGAAATTTTCTATCACTTGAGCAGGGTAGAATTACATGTTGTTTTCACTTTGAGAAAATAAAAATAAAACACACGTATACACATATGCATCTTTTAATGGCTCTCTATTGCCTACCAAATAATGTCCAAACTTCGAAACCTGCAAAGCAAGATTGTAGTCAATGATCTGCTCCAATCTCCCTTTCCAATCCATGTAGTCAAACTTATTTCCTTCCCTATTATGTCTCCTACACAGTTGCTAAGGGACCCCTTACACCACAGGTCCCACCTATTATATAACTTGGAAGAAAATTATTTTATTTAAAAATATAAAAATTGAAATTAGAAGATTCTGCAACAACTTTATTTTCCAGGAAAGACTGTGGCACTTTTGGGCCAAATCCTCTATCAAATTTCTGACACACAAAGGAACTTCAAACTGTGAAATATCTAAGCCCAGGTCTCTACCGGTGATGTAAGATCGTACCCACAGCTTTGCCATGAAGCCTGCTGGTACTCGAATAAGGGACTCCTCAGGAAAGAGTGACGCAACACTGCATGTTGCCAGGGCTAGGAGCCTGATTTGGCTGTAGGATGTCGCTAAGGCTGGGGGACAAACAATAATCGAAATCATAATGATCAAAGTATTTTGCCTGAATCTGGGTCAACACTGATCTCTGAGCAAACCAGATAAGGCTGCCAACATTTCTAGTGAGTGATAATATCACCATAGATAGTAATTGTTGTGGTTCTAGGTGCCCATTTCTGTGGAACAAGGCATTCATCAGTCACTGAGGGATGTTGAGAGTATCCAGTCTTTAAGGAGG
>RJWJ010001678.1:0-122390 GCA_004363605.1 Indri indri
CCCGCCCATTGGCTCCGCCCGCTGTCGGGCTGTGCGCGGGTGCGCGGGATTGGCCTAAAGGCGCGCGGCCCCGCCCTTGGTTCCGCCCCGTGTCTGGGTCTCCGTGTATGTTGCTGGGGTGGGGTGTCCAGCGAGTGCTGCTGCGGCGTCCCGCGGCCTCCCCGAGAGTCGGGCGGGAGGGGAGAGCGGGTGTGGATTTGTCCTGACGGTAATTGTTGCGTCTCCACGTCTCGGTGGCCTGCGCTCTGGGTCGCTCCTTCTTCGGGACCGTGCTGTCACAGCGATTACACACTCCCCGCCCTGGCTACCCACACACCCTCGGCTGCGTGCGTGTAGAGTCGGACCCGCGCTCACGCGTGTCCCCGGACAGCTACGGCGCCGAGAGGCAAGGAGGGAAGGGGGCGCCGGGGAGGCTCGGCACTTCTTACCGGCTCTGGGGCCCAGGGGCAGCCAGGCGCGGACCACGGATGGCGAGGGGAGAGTCCCGGCTTTCAGCGGCTGTTGCTGCCGCCGTCCAGTTTGAAGTGGGGCATTTAAAGACCGGAACCCGGGCAGGCTGAGGGGAGGAGGAGGAAGGAGTGCAGGGAGACGGGCGGCTGGGATTGCAGACGGCGGGGAGGTGCGTCCAGCCGGGCGCCGATCCCCTAGCGCCCGAGGCGGACGGGGCTGCGGGCGCTGGAGAAGCGAGGGGATACTTTGTCCTCTCTCTGTTCACCTTCCTCCCCAGCCGAGGTCCGAGAGTGGCAGGGGCCTGAGCAGGCAAGGGGCACAGACGTCCTGAAACAAAGCTTTGGGTGAGACTAGAGGCAAGGAGTGAAAGAAGTGAACTCTTTTCTTTCTGTGCCCGCTCTTGTCAGTTTCTAACCCTGTCTTTTAAAATGGGCTATTTGTTGTTTCATTTGGCGCTTGGGAGTAACTACTCACCACGTTGGTTTGAAGAACTGTGTGTTTGTGTCTCTGTACTTGCTGGTTTTAGTGGGAAAAATCCAAGTCCTACGCCTTTGTTGACAACAGACCTGTCCCTTATGCTTGTATAGAATAATCTTTACGTTTATATAACTTGGAGAAATCTAACAGGGTGAAATGAGGTTTTTGAACGTGGCTCTCAAAATGTATGTATTCTAGGGGCTTCAGTTCTAGTATTTTGAAGTGGGATTCAGGCAGAAGGGGCAGAACATTTTATGTGTTCTTGGAGGAAACCTATTGAAGTTTTTTTTGTTGTTGTTGGTGTTGGGAGTTGGGTATTAGTTCAGCCTTAGCTACTTGAAACATGAGGAGGATGCATCTTTAACTCTCAGTATTCTAAGCAAATCTGGGGTCATTGCTCTTAACCCTACTGTGTGTAAAGATTTAGAGTGTAAATTCACAAGCTTATTGAAAAGTTGAATCTGGGACCCTTGGTTTTGTTCATACTGGTGGAAGAGGATGTAGTGGTTGCAAGTTAACTTGTTCAGTTTTCTTGTGAGTAAATATTTTCATAACCAACTATTTTTTTTTTTAAATCTGCCTTTCAAAGAACTAAGATTCCAGATGGCAAACTCTATGAATGGCAGAAACCCAGGTGGTCGAGGAGGAAACCCCCGAAAAGGTCGTATTTTGGGTATTATTGATGCTATTCAGGATGCAGTTGGACCCCCTAAGCAAGCTGCAGCAGATCGAAGAACTGTGGAGAAAACTTGGAAACTTATGGACAAAGTGGTAAGTTCTGACTGTGCATGTATGTAGCTCTATTCACCTTGGATCTGGTTTCTCCAGATTTATTTATAATATTAATTAATAATAATTGTTACGGCAACAATATTTTAATTTGTTTCGATCACTTTTCTACCATTCTGTGTGTTTTGAAAAGTTGAATTCAGAGCAAAGACTTTTTTTTTTTTTTTTTTTTTTTTAATCTTTTGCCCTTCTTCTCTTCAAGGTTCAGAGTTCCTCTATATGACTCAGTATGCAAAGTTTTTGTCATTGGCTACTTTTTGTTGGTATATGGCCATAGTATGTTTGGAAGTGTTTGTTCTGTCTTATACGAGGTTGTGTTGCTTTTATATGACAAAAGAGTACAAACAAGTTATTTCAGAAAAGTTTCTAATGGACCACTCATGATGACCAGATGTGTATGATACTGAAAATATTTACTGGGGAAAGAACCAGATTAGTCCTTAAGTGAGGAAGCAGTGAGTTGAGAGAGTTTCCATTTTCATCTTTGAGAATTCATGTTCATTAAGAAACTTTTTTGGTATTAATGGTAGAGTTACAGTTTCTTTCATCTACTATTCCATTTTGAAACAGGAAACCTTTTGATTGCACTTTGTTTATTGTGAAAGGAAAATATATGTTGGGGGTGGTGGGGCTGAGTGTATCAGAAACCTCTGTGGTTTTATCATGTTGGTTTCAGATGAACTATAATTTCTCAAGAAGAAATCAGGATGGATGTCAGTATCCAAAGAAGTCCAGTTAAAAAGTCAACTTGAATACTTTATATAATACTCAGAAAACTACAGCTGTCAGTATCCTATCTTACTAAGTGGGATTATGAAATAAATTTGATTAAGATGTAGTTCACTGCTTTGCAAAAATTGCTGATTTTTGCTTTTGAAGCAGTATCTCTCGTCAAAATGTTTATTTTGGTAAACGTTTGTAGCACCTTATGGTGATATTTCTTAGATATCTGGGGCTAATTATAAATTTAATTGAGGCAGGACTCTTTTTATTGTTATAACTGCAGAAATGGAGGTTTAAAGAAATATTTCTTTGTAGGGATGTGCCAAAGCCTTCATGAAGTCATGTGATAGCATTCCCCTTTGCTTTGGTTTGTTACTGTGTACAAATACTGACTACAAAAAGCCACCATCAGTAGTATTAGTAATACAGGAAGGTGACAAGATTTACTTTATCTTCATGTATCCTTATGGAAATTACACCTAGATAGATGAATGATGGGCTTGTCATTCTGCTAGTGTTGCTAAATGAGAGCCAGAATATTTTTGCCAGATAAATATCCTTAGTTTTGGTCTTCAGTGTGACCTATTTAAGCTTCTGCCAATTTATTCAAATTGTTATATTAAAGTGCTCCAGACAGAATGATGTCATAGTGTCAGAACATTGCAACTTGCTGCTTGGGGTCAGGTTTTGATTTCAGCATTGGATACTTAAGAATAAGGAATATGCAATTGGAAAAATAGCGTTTATTTGGCAAGCACAATACTAGCTCTCTTTGCTTTTCTAAAGAGGATGCATTTGAAGGTCACTCCCATTGCCTAAATCATTAGTTGGGGGTAAGAGAAGGAATTCAAGGTTTTTCTCTATCTGTTATGTAAGTGGGCAATGAATGGATCAGATTCTATAAGGGAGCTGCTTCTCCCCACCCCACTTCTTTGAGTGGTCAAAAGTTGTACATCTGTAAGTGTTAGAATATCAGATCAAAAAGATTTATGTAAGGAAGTGGTAAGCTGTAGTTACCATACAATCATTATTTTTGAAACTTTAAAAACTGTTGTTCGTAATTTTGGTCTGTAACTGATTGTTAACGTCAGTTTTATCCACTTTTAATTATTTCACCATGCGTTATGGTAAAGTAGATGGTTATTTCATAATTAAGTATCTGCTGTTGTTTATTTTATTAACGCTTTTGTGGGTTTGGGTTTAGCCTCTCCAATTGAGAAACTTGATTCACATGGAAATCTATTATCCAAAGTCTCTACTTAGTGGGATGTGGGTGCGGGTATTGGCAAAGGTGTATTGCCATGGCTTTCCCTGCTTGTCTTCATTGTTTGTCTAAGATGAAAATGATTATGTTCATTTGTGGAGGTGTCCATGGGCTTTGTGGAGAGAAATCACATAAAATATTATACAAGAATTCAGTGTATTTATTTTTACTCTATCACACAATAATATAATATAAAGGCATTGATAATTACTAATTGGCCATATATTTTATTTAAGTATGTCGTGCAGAAGAATCCCCCACTTGTGTTTATCTTTTCTTATTTGTCAGTGGTGAAGGAAGTGGCTCATAATATCAACATTGTCCTGATGATTACATCAGGAACTTTATTATTAGCCCCAAAGTTAATCTCTTGACTCATTACCTAACCGTTTTTAAAATAACTTCAATAGAATGAGTTTAGCTTGTGAATAACAGAAAATAGGAACTTACAAGTCTAATTGATAGTTATATAAAAGGCAGGGTTAAGTGTATAGTTGGTATTTTTTCCTTGTGAAGCCTCTTCACAAGAGCAGATCTTACAAGTATAAGTATGAACACAAACTTTTCAAGTTTACTGTGTCTCAGCTATCTGCAAAGTAAAATAACTTATTTTACAGGGGATAATGAAACAGTCTTTGTAAGGGAAATGTCTAGTAAGTGTGTAGTTTCACCATTTCTTGTCCTCTAGAATTTAAAATGGTCAACTGATATTCCAGTTTCAACTAATTGTTCTGTTTTCAAAGGGCAGGCATTCTCTCCAAGATCACTGAGAATGTGAGAAAGTAATTGCCCAGTTGTGTTCCTCTTAAGATGTAGAGTGTTTTATAGTAGAACATCAGTAGCACAGAGTTAGCACGGTATATGTATTAAGAAAAAGAGTAGTAGCTTATCCAAAACCTTCCCATTTAGACAGATTTTCTAGCCTTAGCTCTGTGTTTCAGTGTAGGTCAATAGCTGATTGGATGCCTATTTGATATAGTGACAGAACTATTACTCATAAATCCGTATCTAGGTTCAAATACACCCAAAATGAAATTTGGGTTCCAAAGCTATTAAGGAGACAGAGTTTCTTAAACACTTAATGAACATTTATTTAGGGTCCACTAAGTTCCTTCTAAGCACTTATTACTGGGAATGCAAAGCTAGACAAGACATGGTCCTGCCTTCAACCTGTCAAGGAACTCAGAGAGTAGCATCAGAGCCAAGCATATAAATGGATAATTGCCATGTAATATGGAAAGGGCTGTTACAGACCTATACAAAGTACAGTGGGAGCAGAGTAGAGAACATTCACCTTGTTTTTCTGGCCACTCTTCAGACAGTTTTCTGTCTGGATTCTGCTGGCCATTGCCTTTTAGGAACAGCATTATTGTGCTCTTGTTGGAAATGCTGAGGTGAGGGTAAGGAAATGATTGCTAATCAGTATGGTTGGAATGATAATTTATTAATGTGAGGTTCCTGAGTGTGGTTTTCACGAGAGTCTTAGCCAGGTGATGGAAAATAGAGAAACAATTTTCCATCTAATAGATGCTAAATGTACTGAGCATACATGGATGCTCAGGAAATTAGAAAATAATTAATTGATGCTAAAGAGCAAAGGAAGTTGAGTACCTATGTTTTTGTCTTGCTGTCCTTGTCATTTATTTGCAGTTACATTACTGAAAGAATTTTAAAAGCATTTGGAAAGTGATGATGCCAAACAACCTTTTTCTGCCTTTTATCCTCTGTACGTTTAATACATTTGTCAAGCTTGAAATATAATTCATTCTCCATCTTTTTAAATTTAATTGTGACCATTATGTATTTTAAAGTTTGTCAATCAAAGATGCTTGGATTATATTCAGATATTTTTTTAAAAAAGAGTAAATATTGTTTTCTATGTTGAATTCCTCATATCTCTTAAAAATATTCTGCATGAAGTAAAACTTAGGTTTTGGATGCCTATTGTTTGTGTTTGTTGGTTTTGAGATTCTCACCTTCCCAGAGTCTTGAAACAGGGAATATTATTTATTTGAATTATTCTTCTTCACATATTTCCTTTTCACTGTTGAAGTTGTTCTACCTTAGCAGTATCATGGGCCCTAGTAGACTTGGATAGAGGATAACAACACATGAAATATCTAGACAATTTTGTTTAGTAGTGAGTTAGATTGTGAGTTTGTACTAAGATAAATGAAGCAACCCCCAAGTTTACTACTTGTGAATTCTAGGAAAAGCTGTGATAAAGTAAAAGATTTAAAGGAATCCTATCAAGAGTTACCTTGGCTTATCCCTGTGATATAAGGTATACATAGAACAGAAGGCTTAATCAGTTAGTAATCTTTTAAATTTTACAAAATTTTTACCATTCCTATTTTGAATCCACTTCTTCCTTTCTTTCAAAAGTTGTTTATATGTTGTCTGTTGATTTCATGATTCACTTACCAAATCCCAAGTATGGAAGGGTAGACATTTATAAATAACTATGCCACACAGTAGGATGTAATAACTGCTGTATGATGGTATAAATAAAGTTCTGTGAATGTAGTATGTGGAGGAGGTGAATGTTACTAGGGGTGAAAAATTGGAGCAGAATTAAGCATAGAGGAGGTACTATTCAGGTGTTCTTTGAGGATGGTTTGCATTCCAGTGAGGTAGAAGACACATTAGGCTGAAGGAATGATGGGAACTTGTTAAGCGAGAGAAGGTAAGTTAGAGAAAGATAACAGAGGATTTAACTGCTCTGTCAAGGAATTTAGACTTTATCTGGTAGGCAGATAACCACTGAAGGCTCTTAAGCAGGAAGAGGAAAAGTCAAGGCTATGTTTTGGTAGAATACTCTCTTGACTCTATGAAGGTTTAAGAGAAAAAAAATTAAAAACAATAATGACCAAGAGATATTAAAACAATCTGGGCAAGAAATAATAGAGAGTTGGCCTAGAGAATTTACAGTAGGTACAAGAAGTGTTGGTTCAGATGTGGCAGGCATTTTGGAGTTAAAATCTACAGGTCTTGGTAACCCTTCAGAGTTAGAGGATAAAAGAGAAGGGGGAGTGAAAGTGACTCTTGAGGTTTTCAGCCTAGTTGACTCTGAAGGCAGTGATGCCCTTAATGAGATAAGAAACATAGGAAGGAAAAGAGGAAGTATGGGGGTTGGTTTTTTGACCATGCTAAATTTGACGTACCAGAGTGACATTCATTTTGAAGTCAGAAAATTGAGTGTGCAGTTCAAGAGAGAAGTTGAAATGAGAGACATGTATTTGGTAGGTATGTTCATAAAAGCAGCATTTCAAACTATACAACTGCAGTAGATTTCCAGTACAGAGTAAAAGGAAGAGAGACAGAGAAAGGGAGAATCGATATTTTTGTGATGTGAGGGTTGTAATTAGATGGCAGAGAAGGAAAGAGAATCCTACAAACAACAGTTGTGAAAAAGGTAGAAAAATAATTAAGGTACAGTGATTTCCTAAGTAGAAACACCTTCAAGAAGAAGGCATTTTGAAGTTCTGATAAAACTAGTTTCAAGTTCAAGTGAAGAAAACCACATAGAGTGAAAATTTAAGAAGTCATTGAATTGCATGGTTAGAGCCTTTGTTGACCTTTACAGAGTAGTTTCACTTAACAGAGTGGGGCTAAATTAAAATAAGTATGTGGATTATTTAAAAATTGTTCTATAACTGTGACAACTAATCAAAAGGAAGAAAGTTCTGATAGCATGAAGGTTTGAACAGAATTTAAATACCTGTGTGTGTCTGTGTGCAATAGGAGGGGTTCAGAGATGGATGGGAATGAGTGTGGGTAGCAAATGTTTTAAGCTGTAAAAGAAGAAGAAATAATTGAGAAAGTGGCATTAGCTTACATGTGGGAGTGAAAGACTAGGAACAAGCATAACAGAAGGGTTAACTTTGGTGGATAATGTACCTTCCACTTAGAGAAGAGGGAAATGAGGAAATAAAAGAAATTTTGAGGGAATTTGTAAATTTTATATTTGGTTGTCAGGAAGTGATTTAAGGCATAATATGTATACAATATTAAGCCATGTTTTAAAATTTTTTGCTGTAGAATAAAGAATATATATTTTAACCAGTCTTCTAGCATTAAGTGGGTAAATAAGTAAAAAATCAAAATGGAAATCAGTTCTCATCTTTAATATTAAGATCATCTTAAACACATACTGTGACCTAAATGATGCCACATGTTATTTTTATCCACTCTGCTTGTGCATATATTTAAGGTTTGTTTTTTAAAAATGTATTTGTAGGTTGCTAATTTTTCCTAGTAATAAAATAAGCATTTTGAAAATATCCAACTAAATTTTATGGCTTTTTAACATCAATATTAAATAATTGTTATGACCACTTATACTATTTTACAATTGCAATAAAAAAGTAGTTATTAATGTTCTGTTAAAGAATTGAGTATTTTAGCCTTACATCTTTTCCTGAGAGTCTCTTGGTTTTGAAGAAACTAAAGAATTTTGTGTCAGCTGACAAGAGTACTGACCTGGGCTTAGCCTTATTTCCTGCTGTCTTGAACAGAACATTCCAGACTTTTTAAGGGTTTTAGGTAGCATGAATAACTTTATGAGCTAAAAGAACTTTGAAAAGCCATGATGTCTGACAAAGTGGTCAGTGCCCTTGGTCTAATTCTTAAGCCTTTGCAAAACCTGTAGAGATTTTCCCTTGTGCTAAAATATGAAATATGGAAGGAGAAGAAATGCTAAAAAAAGAAGTGTGTACAGACTATGTGCCAGGCACCATGCAAAGCACTTTATAGTTCCTCTTCTAAGGATTATAATACCCTTAGAGGTTTCCAGAAGAAGAAATCTATCTAAGGTTATAAAGCTACTAGGTGGCAGGGCCGGATCCTAGGTTTGCTTGATTCTAATACGTATGTTCATAGTATGAAGAGAGTCAAACACACTGCTCCATGGAATACTATGATGCTTCCTATTTCCATAGGAAGTATATCAAAAGGGTATTTATCCTCTCCCATACTTGATATTATTAATATCAAATTATTCTCCAAACTTCATACTCATTTTTAGGCAGGTTTATTCAAGATAACATAGATATCCTATTTGTAATATATGTTTCTGAGAGGTTCTTCTTTACTTTGGTCTTCTTCGCTTGCTATTCCTCCTTCTTGCTATCAAATTTTTTTTTCATATTTGTTATATGGAAGGTTCTATATTAGGTAATGGAGATAGACCAGTGAGGAAGACAGATATGTTTTCCACTTTTAAGAAAATTCTATTCTTATTTAGAAGAAAGATAGTGAACAGATAAGTACACAATTGATACCTTTATTACAACTGGTTGATTCTTTAATGATGCTTCTTTTTTTTTAATCTTTTGAGATGGGGTCTTGCCGTGTTGCCCAGGCTGGATTCAAACTCCTAGGCTGAATCAGTCCTCCTGCCTTAGCTTTCTGAGAAGCTGGGACTACAGGTGCACACTACCATGCCTGGATTCCTTTAATAGGGTTTCCTATATTGTTCTTAAAAGATACCTCCATTGGAAGTCATGAAGAAACTGGTAGTTTTCTCCTAATCCTACTATAACTAATATATAGACTCATGACCAATTTTATGTGCTAACTTTGTTTTGCCCAATTAATATTCTATGTAGAAGGAGTGTTGTATTTTTATACGTTTTACATTTTATACTTTATACCTTTTTATACCTTTATATATTTAATGATGATTTGCTGAATTAAAATGGAAACACCCCAAAGAACTCTTACATGCTTTTTATTATAATAACATGTACTTCTAGGTAACTGCACTAAGAAACTTCTTCTAACATTTACAGGAGGAGGACAGGGGTTTCTATGATATCTTTAGAAAATGAGACATTTCACTCGTGAATACATGACTTGATTCAATATAACTGAATGCTTCATGAAGTGAGGTGTGTTTTATAATGAAGTCTGTTGTGGGATAGGCACAGTTCCTTACTGTTGAAATTTTCATTTGCTTCCGTAGAATTTCCTTCGTATGTTTCAGGGGCTGGTTTGAACCTTGTTTGCAGGGAATAAGTTAGCTGACCTCTTTATTACCTTTTGGCTGGAAATTTTAATTAAGGTACAGTTGGAAAACTCTTTAAATCTGAGAGTGTTCCAAGAATAATTTTAATATTCATATAGTAGCAGTAAATCCTGTTTTTATTTTTGTGCCTTTGCTGTGATAGAGCCGAATGTATATTAATATACATAACTACATTTTTATGTATTTATATATAGTGTATATATTAATTATATATTTTTATTTTTGTGAAACAATACAGACTACATGTACAGGCAGCATCTCCTTAAAAATCTTTAATACCTTTAAACAGATACAGGAGTCAGCTGTGTGTTAGTACAGAAAGAATGCCTGATTCTTAAGTCCAGGTATCAGGGTTCTGAGCAGTAACATTAGCTCGGTTCTGTTTCTGTGTTTCAGTATTGTCATGTCAAAATAAGGGAGTTGGTCTCCATGATTTCCAAATCCTTTGAGTCAATGACATAATGGAATTTCAGCCTAATTCCAGTAATAAATATTTTGCCTTTTAGTTCAAAAGAAAAGAGTAATATTGCTAACGAACCAATTCTTGTATGTACCAATTGGTGCCCTAAAAAGTTAATCATTGTATAATGTGACTACAGATTTGTTCTTTGTGAAAGCTCTTCTGTGTTGGTACCAACTTTCATTCTAGGGAGCGATTTAGATATTTCTATAAGAGGTGTAAGGCATGTGAGTCTGAACTTGAACCTTGTGGTGAGTTTGATTTTCTCCTTAATATACTGCTTTTAGAAAAGCAATTTTTCTTTCCCTGGCTTTTGCAGTTCCTTGCACATAGCAGGCACTCAATAAATATTTATTGAATGGAATTGAATTTGACCTGCTTGGAAGTCATAGCCCTGATGTACGGTTATTCATTTTTCAGTGGGAGCTGTCATAAATCACAGGGTTTAATAGTAATCCAACTGATGAACTGCACACTCAGCTGCTTATAGTAGTTCAGTATTATATGTTGCACTTTCCCAGGTGCACATTTAGAAAACAGTGTAGCCTGCAGAGCCTTAACGAACTCACTCCAGCCTATTTCAGATCTCCTGTACCACTCACTCACAGCTTTCCTATACTCCCACCTTTTAGAATAACTGTATTTACTCTTCTCTTAACATGCTTTATTCTCTGGTGCCTCTTAAGCCTTTGCACAACCTTTTGCCTGCCGTAGAATATTCGTTTTGGCAATTTTAGGTATGCTTTTCTTGACACTGTTATGTGGATGTGAGTGAGCTGCTGCTTTGCTCCTGTAGCACTTTGTGCTCTCATCCATCATGGCACTAAAGTCTCCTGTAATTCTTTTTTAAGCCACCAATCTTTCCCAGGAGGCAACTCCTTGAGGGCAGGTCTGTGATTTATTCCTTTCTGTGTTCCCTAGGGCCTGAAACAATGTCTGACACACGAATGTTTGTCAAATTAACAAATGGTTCCCGAAGTTCATGTAAATTTGCAAATGGAATAATATAAAAATGTAAATGAGTTTAGCATGGATCATTAATTATATGCTTAATTCTAATTAAATTGTGATATAGTTGGAAAGAAGATCACCCTGAGATTCAGAAGATTCAGGCTCTTGTGTAGGATTAATGATTTTTTAAATAGTCCTTTAATCTTTGTAGTTCTTAGTTTTTTTAACCTGGAAATGAATGGCTTGGATGGGATCTTTGCTAAGATCCCTTAGAGGAAGAATTACATTGTCCCTAAGTTAATTATAGAGAACTAGGTCTCTTCTGCCAGGCTCCTTAAGTCAGGAAGTATGTTCTAGTCATCTGTAATTTCCTGGCACTAAGCTCAGTACCTGGTATATAGTATTATAGGTAGTCAAATAATTTTACCTGATAAAGCAATAAATTTTCACATGAAATTATAATTCTGAATAAAGCAAATTAGTCAAAGGTCAAATAGAGAATAGTGAATTAAATATTCGTGAAACTTAAAATTATCTATGAAAGAATAGTTATTTGGAATGTCTGAAAAGACTACATGAGAAAAATTTTTTTATTTATCAGTTAAAAGATTCACCAGTGGAAGAAATGAATTTGAAGCTGCCTGGTCCCCTAACTACAAGTTAATAATTTATCAATCTGTGACATGTTGTACCAAGTTTTCTTTTGCTGAAATTAAACTGTGCCTGCTATGTGATGTTGGTGGCCAATGTTCTTGAAATTTATACATACTTGCGGTAGTGTCTTTGGTTTAATGTATTGAAAAAACATATCCTATTTCAGCCAGGATTTGTTAAATCCTTGACATATTTGGGACTTAATTTTTAGGGCTGAATGAACTTTTCTGATTATATCAATGTATTACAAACATAAAAAAGGGATAAAAAGTTTTATCAGCCCTTGTGACTATACTTTTGCAAATATTTGGTATTATTTAATAAATGAGATGCCATCTTCCCTTTCCAAGAAATTCTTAGGGATGAAAGTAATATTCTTTCATTTAAATTATACCTTTGGGTTATTAATTTGAATACTTGATACATGTAGGGTCCAATTGTGAAAATAAGAGAAATAATACAATCAAATTATTTGTATAAAAAATTGTATATCAACCAATTCCTCGTTTTTGGCTCTGTACATCTCACACTTTGATTCTCTTTCATGGTCCATATATACTTCCAGTCTTGGGTACCATCTGACAATTACTGATTTGGACCTTACTGATGGTAGGCTAGTTAGCATTATTGGCACTTGAAGTATTACTGAAAGCATTCTTTTTAAAAATTTTCTTAAAATTAAAAAAAATTATTGCATATATTTAAGGTATACATGATATTTTGATATATACACATACATAGTGAAATGGTTACTACAGCCGAACAAATTAACGTATCTGTCACCTCCCGTAATTACCTTTTTGTTGTGGTAAGAGTACTTAAAATCCATTCTCTTATCAGATTTTCAGTATACAGTGCAATATATTTAGCTATAGTCCTCATTCTCTATATTAGAGCTCCAGACTTACCATCCTACGTAACTGCAAATTTGTGTAATTTGACCTACTTCTCTCCATTTCCTTCCCTTCGCTGCCCTGGTAACTACCACTCTTCTTCCTGTTTCTATATATTTGATTTTTTTTTTTTTTTGGTAGATTCTGCATGTAAGTGAATTCATATAGTATATTTCTGTACCTGGGTTATTTCACTTTTATTGGGACTGTTGAAAATAATGAAACTATTTACAGAAGTGATGAGAAAGGTAATGCATAGTGGGGAAAGACAGAAATTTTAACCAATTTTTTAAAAAAATATCTTGCTCTTGAAAATTTTACCAAAAAAAAAAAAAAATGTAATTATAGCCTTAGAAGAGGCCCATGCATCCAAGGGACCCAGAAGCTTATGCTTCTTTAGCTTCTTGGTAAATCTGCCTTTATGTGTACATTTAGCCTTCTGTAAGAGTGCTGCACCATTATGTTATGTATGCTCTCATGCAATTACCAATGACTTTATTTTAAAAATTATTTATCTGGAGGGATCATTATACCCTATTTGGAAGGGTAAGAACACAATAGCCTTAATTACTCTGGGCTAAATCACATTAACATGTAGAAGTGAATACAGTAGTTGAAAATACTACCTTTTCTTGCTGGTAGAAAGAAGGTATCTTTAGTTATGTGGGGAGCCCTGAATACCCCAGCAGTTCGGGTAGCACCTGATGGAATGACTGCACCGTTATATACCACATGTTTATAGGCGTGGTAGACAACATGGGAGGTGGAAAAAACCCGTTCAGACCTGACACCCGTTTACTACTTAATAACTTGGTGATTAAAATTGCACCTCTTTTTTTAATTCCCCTCAGGGTTCAGGAACAGTACACCAAAACACTAATTAAAATCTATGTGAGAGCTTTAGCTAGAAGTTCAATGTAGCAAAATAATGTTTAAATGGTAGACATTGGTTGCTAACAGAAAAGGCTCATTTCCTGATTTATATTTTAAAAAAAGACTATCAGTGGTATACAGTGATGAGTACACTGTAGTTCTGTTAAGCTATGCTCAATGGGATATTGTACAAGAATCAAAACATAAAGGGGTGAAAGGATATGAAAAGACTGAATGGAAAGAACAAAGAAAAAGACTTAATTGTTTTAAGACTAATGTATTTGCCAGTTCTTAGTAAATTGGAGATAATAATTTAATATTATAATTTATATTAGGGAAAATGAAGAAATAGATATTCTATAAATTTCTCATTTTCAAGTGAAAGAAACTATTATGGTTTATATAAAAATACTTTATTACTGTCTTTTTTAGGTAAGACTGTGCCAAAATCCCAAACTTCAGTTGAAAAATAGCCCACCATATATACTTGATATTTTACCTGATACGTATCAGCATCTGCGACTTATATTGAGTAAATATGATGACAACCAGAAACTTGCTCAACTCAGTGAGAATGAGTATTTTAAAATCTACATTGATAGTCTGATGAAAAAGTCAAAACGGGCAATAAGACTCTTTAAAGAAGGCAAGGAGAGAATGTATGAAGAACAGTCACAGGACAGGTAAGAATATTTCAGATCTTTTTTCTTAGTGTTAAGGCCATTTATGTTGCTTTTCGCCTCACAGTGTAAATGTTACTGTGTAATTGTTTTGGGGAAAATGCCATTCACTTTGTTTACAATCCTGTGTTATTGAATAATGAGGATACACTCTGAGAAATGTCTCTTTAGGTGATGTCATCACTGTGGGAACATCATAAAGTGTACCTACACAAACCTAGGTGGTATAGCCTACTATGCACCTACGCTATATATGGTATAGCCTGTTGCTCCCGGGTTACAAACCTATACAGCATGTTACTGTACTGAATACTGTAGGCAATTGAACACAATGGTATTCGTCTAT
This sequence comes from Indri indri, assembly GCA_004363605.1. Lineage (NCBI taxonomy): Eukaryota > Metazoa > Chordata > Mammalia > Primates > Indriidae > Indri > Indri indri. Next base: position 14,589 of record RJWJ010001678.1, read on the forward strand.
CTAAACACAGAAAGGTACAGTAAAAATATGGTATAAAAATATAAAATGGTACACCTTGTGTAGGATACTTAACACAAATGGAGCTTGCAAGACTGGAAGTTGGTCTGGGTAAGTGAATGTGGAGGCCTAGGCCATTACTGTACACTACTGTAGACTTTATAAACACTGTACACTTAGGCTACACTAAATTTATAAAAAATTTTTCTTTCTGCAATAATAAACTAACCTTAGCTTGTGGTCACTTTATAAACTTTTAATTTTTTTTTAACTTTTGTACTGTTTTGTAATAATACTTAGCTTGAAACACACATTGTACAGCTGAACAAAAATATTTTCTTTCTTTATATGATTATCCTTTAAGCTGTTTTCGATTTTTAATTTTTTTACCTTTTGAACTTTTTTGTTTAAAATTGAGACACAAACACACACATTAGCCTAAGCCTAAACAGAATGAGTATCATCAGTACAGTGGTCTTCTGCCTCAACATCTTGTCCCATTGGAAGGGCTTCAGGGGAAGTAACAGGCATGGAGCTATCATCTTCTGATAACAAATACTTCCTGAAGGACCTGCTGGAGGCTGTTTTAAAGTCATATTTTTTTTTTTAAATAAGTAGAAGGAGTACTCTAAAATAACAATAAAAAGCATAGTATATTCATATTATACATACTATATAATATAGTAAATACATAAGCCAGTAACATATTTATTATCATTATCAAGTATTATGTACTGTCCATAATTGTATGTGCTATACTTTTATATGGTTGGCAGCACAGTAGATTTGTTTACACAGACATCACCACAAATTCATGAGTAATGCATTATATGGGCTGCAACATCAGCAGGCCATACGAATTTTTCAGCTCCATTATAATTTTATGGGACCACCATCTATGTACTGTCCATTGGTCACTGAAATGTCATTATGCTGTATGACTGTATTTGTTTTTAACAGTACTTAATAGTTTTACATTAATTTATTTATGATAATAGCTAGTTCATGAGACAGTATTCTTACTTTTTTGGTAGACTTTATTTTTAGAGCAGTTTTAGGTTTATAGAAAAATTACTCAGAAAGTACAGAAAGTCCCCATAATTCCCCTCCCCCTCACAGTTTGTCCTGTTCACATCTTGCATTAGTGTGGTACATTTCTTATGGTTGATGAACCAATGTTGATACATTATTATTAAACAAAGTTAGGTTCACTCTTTGTGTTGTACTGTTGTATGGTTCATAAATGCATCATGTCATTTATCTACCAGTACAGTATTGTATAGAATAGTTTCAGTGCTCTAAAAATGCCTTGTTCTCTACCTATACATCTGACCCTCTGTCTCTACAGTTTTGCCTTCTTCACTATATCATATAGTTGGACTCATGCAATATGTAACTTTTCAGAATGGATTCTTTTACTTAACAATATGCATTTATGGTTCCTCCATGTCTTTTCATAGCTTTATAACTCATTTCTTTATGCTACTTTATGATACTCTCATTGTTCGATTTTCCTCTCATGTATTGAAGAACATCTTGGTTGCTTCCAAGTTTTGGCAATTATGTATACAGTTGTTACAAATATTTGTATGCAGGTTTTTGTGTGGACTTAAGCTTTCAACTCTTTTGAGTAAATACCTACCAGTTGTATGGAATGCCTATGTTTAACTTTGTAAGAACCTCCTAGACTGTATTCCAAAGTAGCTGTACCATTTTGCATTCCCACTAGCAATGAATGAGAGTTCTTGGCACTGCACATCCATGCTGCCATTTGGTATTGGAGACAATGTCTTTAAGATATCGTTTGGAGACAGTATCTTTAACATATAGTTTGATCGAATCTGTGGGTGTGATAGATGTGGGTGGGAGATAGAGTTTCAATCTCTGTATTTTGATGTAAGTGAGAAATTGGACTGGGGTCACAAAGATGGAAGTGACATCAATCAAATCATTTTATAGTCAGAGTCTTTATTTAGGGACTCCTTGTTAGAATTTGTTGTTTAGCTATTTTGATGTTAATTTTCATGAGCTATCTTAAACCAAATAAGGAAAATGATAGAGTTTTCTATTTCTGGGAATATTTTAAATATATCTAGAATACAAACTGATAGTGATAGTCCATTTAGATTTTCAAATGGGAAAACCAATATTAATTAAAATATATAATACCTTAACATATTAGTTTAATTTTAGCTGAAGACACTTAACCTCCCTGGATTTCAGTTTTCTTACATATGGGAAAACCTCTAATATTTCTTTCAGGTCAGAAAAATTGGCCTCATTTAGTCTAATATAGCACAGGGTTGTATAATAGAAAATTTAGTTATCTAGGTATGTGGAATCAAGTTGTCTGTAAATAGTGGCCAAGCAAATACCAAGAACATGTAAAGCAGTGAAATTTAAACATAGAAAAACTGTCTGCCAAATGTAACATGGCATAAATGTTTATGCATCTATAATTTGCTCTCTAAATTAGTGATTAGGGTTCATCACTAATTTAGAAGTTCATCACTTCTCATAAAAGTCTAACCATCAATTAATAGGGCTCATCACTTAATATTCTTGGACCGCAGTTTACACATCTTGAGGGTGGTGTTTCCAGTTGCCTTTTAGTTTTAAAGTTCTAAGACTCTTCAGGACTACTGAGGAGAATTTGAATTGCCACATGGTACCTGAAGTAAGGTAGAGAAATATCACAGTAATTGCTTATTCTTGCAGGCTTTTCAAGAATGGGTAGTGTTTTGGGAAGCCAGGTGTCTATGTTAAAATTTTATTTCCCACTTTGTATTTCTGCCATTGACTTAATAAAAGTAAGTTGTTTTATAAATATCTTTATAATCCTTATTCAAATTTTGGTAGTCATGAAATCCTTCCTGATCCATCTGAATCATCCATTAAATTTTACTTTTTAGGTTGTTAGGACATTGATGAGATGTGTAATTTTTCGGTCTAGGAATTCAAGTGGATGTAGTGTTTTAATTGGTTGTAATAATATATGATATGGTAAACTTATAATCCACTTTTACATCTTCTGTGGAAATTTGAAACATTTTTTGACTTAGTAGATGTCTTATAATTGCCATCTTATTTGTTCATTTTGATACTTTTGCATTTTTATGTGGCAGCATTTCATGGGGAACTTTAAAATTTGGGTTGATTATGTATAAATTTCCATAGATGATGACAGATCTCATACTGCTGACTGATCATGATGAGGACACTCTGTAAATTTTGTGTATTCTCGTCTGTGTTTTAAGTGTCCAAGTGAATTTTGTTCACTCTCTTAAATTCAATCCTAAGAAAAAATTTATTATTAATAGTTTCTGTGCTGGTATAGCATATCTCTAATTGGATTTTCCTGTCATCCTTGTTGATAGTGTCTGTGGCCAGCTGTGTTTATGCAAAACTTAGATTTGATAAATATCTAATCATAATTCATAATAATGTACCATTCTTGGTTTATCATAACAAGGACACAGAGTTTTGAATTATGTTTTTTCTGCTAGTGATATATTTGTACACATTCACTTCTAGGTTCCCTTAGGATTCCAAATGCAAACTGAATCTAAAGTGTGCTATTGTACATGGGACTCTGAGACATTTTGCTCTACAGAACATCAAAGAATTTTCATGGAGTGTTCTCATGGTAGCTAGACAACAGAGTATACTGAGTAGTAAAATGACTCTCTACCAAGCATGTATAACACACTGGTTATTGGGAATATTATAAATTCTTACAACAATCTTTTATTCTATAAATAGTTCACTAGGGACATTACTATTACTAAGCTAAAAATGAAGGACAGTAATAACAGTAACAGTAATTTGGAGATCATTCACTAAATCAGTATTCCCGAAGCGATTCTGTACTTTATTGAAGAAAATGGTGCCAGATGAATACATGAATCAAAACGTTTATTTTAATGTTCTTGCATCTCTGTTGTGTCAACAATAAACTTCTCTGTGAATTCATTTTAAATAATAATATAAGGGTAAAGGGGAAAATAAAATCAGGCATAATTTCTGAACTGCCCCTATTTTAATTGACTGCTAAAGAATGAGTAGCCAGAATTTTTGATGTAATTTTACATCAATGTAATAAATATAATAATAAACAGAAAAATAAATTAAATAAATGAATGGCACTCAATGTATTTTCTAGTGACCTAAGTTCTGTGTAGAGGAAAGAGAGAGAAATTATAGTTAGATAAATGTATTTGCTACTGAAATGCATATTTAGGGCATAGCGAAGTCCTTTGCCTTTAGAGTGGGCAGAGTAATGATTTCTGGTGGAAGAAAGGCATGAGCAGGCTGCACGCCTCCCCCGACTTACAGGAAACCTCTCTTGTATCACTTTTCCCAAGATTTTTTCCTTTTTTTCTACAAACAGTTGAACCTCTCACTGAGTTGGTGCCTCTCCAGCTGGGTTTCTAAACCATTCTGAGCTGGCATTTCTGGGAAGAGTAATTCAGTGATTTCTGGCAAGCATAAAGTTTGCATGTGTGCGTGTATGTGGGGAGAGGGAGTAGGGAACATGTGGAGAAAAGGAGAAACTTTATATCATACTGCTGAAAATTTTAGTGTCCAGAGTCACAATGGATGGGAAGGTAGTTATTGCTGACAAATGTATGATTTACAAGAGACACTTTTCTTCTGTGATTTGACTGGCAGTTTCATCAATTGAACCTTTCAGTAGTAAACTTTATTCTTTCAGCTGAAAAGTATGCATAATCAGCTGCTCTTCAAGGCCTTGTGATGGATGCTATGCTTTTTGGACACCCAGGGATGATGGCCTAAGGACTTTCAGATTTTCCCTATTTTAGAACTGCTTGAGTGAGCTGCCAGGGTGCTACAACCCATTTTCCCCTCTCACACTCTGCTAGACAACCACTGAAACAAAACCAAAAGTCAGCTGAGGTGGAAAAAATAGCTCTGCCTTTGATAAACTGTGAAGAAAATAAAAGCTTTAAAAAAATTCTTGCCAGAGCGGAAAACATAGATGTTGTCTTATCATTAACGTCATTTCAGAGCCCGTGGATCATTTCTTATATACCAGTGTTGTAGAAAACAAATCAGTTTCTTGACAAAATAGTGTGTGTGTGTGTGTGTGTGTGTGTGTGTGTGTGTGTGTGTGTGTACGTGTGTGGTGTGGAGGGTGTTTACTACATGTTTTGTATGAAAATATTCATACAGATTAAGATTTAGTAAAAAAAGTATTTCGACATAGAAAATTTATCCTTGAAGAGGTGAGCCTTTTTAAAAAAATTCTTCAGAAGCATCAGGCAAAAATCTTCTCTAATCTGCTGTGTTAATAACTTGCCTTTGTTCTTAAAGGACTACAAGTGACTCTGCTGTTTATACCTATGTTGTAATGTATAAAACAGTGTACCAAAAACATTTTGGAACTGATATATTACAGAAATGTGGTTAAGTTAAAAGTTGAATAAAAAACAGTAGATACAACAATAACAAGAGCAACAACAAAACACAAAGCTAAAAAACCTTCTTAAAAAACTGGGTAATATCATCTCTTTGGGAAAAGAATAATGTAGTATTAATTTAAATGCTTAAATTTGTATAAATACAAATACATGTTAATTATATGGTCACTGAAGTAGTTTTAAAATTCCTCATGGGTTTTCAGTTCACCATATAAAAAGATTGACCCGTATGGGCAATTTGGGCTTTAAAAGAAGTAATTACTGGATCTCACAGGTTAATGGCCTTGTTTATAATGCTACATTAAATACCACATTTTCTCATAGACAGCTTTGTATATTGTGAGAAGAAAATGACGAAAGAGTGCTGTTTAACTTAGTACAGAAACATGAAGCCAAGAAATCTTACGGTTTGATGCCTTTTCTCCTCCCAGTGTTCTTTGTAACTTTGGTTGGCTTCCTGACTCCAATCTACATTTTTCAGTTTTTAAATTATTTTGTGGCTATTCATAATGTTTTCACCTCAGATGTTCAACATCCTAAAATAAAGATTCAGTTGTTTTAGACTAAATACTACTGTTGCTACCTCAGTCTATTAAGTAATTTTTCAAATTCAGTAGTAGTTTCTAGTAAAAATATTGTTTTGTTGTTAAAATAATCATTTGCAAGAGAATTAATCTTAGGGAGGTTTGTCTTTCTTTTATAAATAAATTTTACTGTCTTGAATGTCTTCCATTCTATGAAATATCTATTTAGTGATGCACAAAAGGGGATGGTTTCTATTCATTTAGAAAATAATTTTACATTTTAAAAATTTATCTTCCTGCCTTTTTTGTTTACTAATGCTGAAGATTACAATTATTTTGAGTTTCATGAGGACAAGGGATAAATTGCAAGTAGAAAATATGATTTCTGAATAAATCAAAATAGGTTACTAATTTCTTTGAAACACAAATATTTTGATATAAACATAGTTCCTTTTTAAATTTTTTCTGTATTTGTATTCTAGGCATTTTTCCATTTATATGGAAAACTAAAAGAATTAAAACATTAATTTTTGATATTTCAAAATAATCATTTTTAACTTGTTTCCAGAAGACAAATAATAGTAGTCAATCTTCTTATGTAGAAACATGTTTGCCAGGTAGGAAAGGGAATTTTCTTTAAAAAACTTGAAAATATTTCTGAGATTGAGTTATCATAAATGAATATAAAGTTTATTTAGTGTTGATAAGAATGTTTATATGTATATTTCAAGGATCTGAGAAATGTCAATAGATTTTTCTAAAGTTTGGGAATGAAGGGGCTCATTTCTTTAACACACCATGAAAGTAGAGGCCACAACAAAGTTATTTAGACAAATGTTCTCAAAGTTAAACAAAGGGAGTCTGTTAGAGTGGGCAGGTGAGAGCTTGCAGAATCTTTGACCGTTAAGGACTTTATGGCCCTGTGTATTTGGCTAACTGCACCCCTGTCGCTTAGCTAACTAGATATAATATAATTTTCTTGTTAATTTTTGTTTAAGTGAAAAGTAAAAGGGTTTTTTTTCCCCCAGTAATTTCCTCTTCTATGTGTTTTCAAAATACAAAAGAAAACAAAATTATTTGGATGGAATTGAAAATGAATTCCACTATTAGTTTTTTAAATTTTTATAAAATGTTGACATGTAATTCATTTATTTGCTATTTATTTTACTTATGTACTTTTTAAAAACCCTATGTTAATACCATCCAGCCCCTAACTTCTGGTTTACTAGTAATTAAAATGTATTGTAACTTACTTTAATTTCTTCCATGTCAGATAATATACTGTCAGATAATATACTGTATGCACATGATATTTGGATTTTAAAATTGGGGAATTTTCCCCACTGATTAGAGTTTATTAAATGTTTGTAAATTTCTGAGAATGATAACCACTGTATTTTATAAGACAATAAACAAATTCATAAGCTTCAAGGGAACTTGGCTTTATGGTTGAATACCTTTTACGTTTTTCAGTTTTAGGTAACTTATTAAAGTTGATGTTTTCCTTTCAATAAATATCTGGCGACATTAAAATTTGATAATTAAAATCCAGAAGCACTCAAGAAGGAATGCCTGTTTTTAGTTTCATAATAATAATACTCCCACAAAGAAGGTTGATGAATGATGTCTTTCAAGTGGCAGATTTGTTATTTAGTTGGAGAAAGCTCCTTTGGCAGTTTCTTACAAAACTAAATTAAAGTCTGTTTATAAAACAGACAAACTGAAGTGATAATCCTATAGCCTGAGGAGTGCTTGGAAATCTAGCCCAAGAAGAGTCTTATTTTTTAGTGATTTAACAAAGAAGTGAAGTTTCCAGGAATCCAAACAGATTAACATTCAATGCTAATTGGGTAGGATGTAAAATAGTACGCATGTCTGACCGTTTTGAAGTAAAGTACTTTGTAAGTATTCAGTTTTCTAAATCTGTTTTTAATATTAATCTTTTGTGTCTTTAAACTCATTGAACATGAGTTCTTGTTTGAGCCTGTATTTACATATCAGTTGTTTATGCATGTGCTAATTATAGCAGGACACACATATGAGGTCATTAGGAAAAGTGCCCTTTATAGATTAAAATAATAAAGAGGGACAGGGCTATCTTGTTTGGTAGAACCACTGAGGAACAGATTAAACTGAATGATGATTTATATGTATTATTGAAATGTATTACTTTGAACATCTGATCTTGTAATTAAAATGTGCCACTTTCACATGTAATCACAAATGTGTGACTGTATGAGTTTCCTTGGTCTGCCATAACAAAGTACCACAAATTGGGTAGCTTAAACAAGAGAGAGCCCTGCTCCTTCTGAACCCATTAGGATAGGATGCTTCCTCTCTTCCAGTTTTTGGTAGCCTCAGGCATTCCTTGGCTAGTGGCAGGTAACTTCAATTTCTGCCTCTGTCATCACATGATGTTCTCCTTTGTGTGTGTGTTTGTGTCCAGATTTCCCTCTTATAAGGACACTAGTGATTTTGGATCAGGGCCTGCCTTAATGACCCCATCTTATTAACTTCATTATATCTGCAAAGACACTATTTCCAAATAAGGTCACATTCACAGGTAGGGTTGAAGTTAGATAGGATTTCAACATGTCTTTTAAGGGGATGCAATTCAATCCATAACAGTCACCAAATTTGGCAGTGCATGTTTATACTAAAGGAGGGGAAGAAAGTTGAAACTGAAAGTGTGAAAAACTTGGCTCAGTAGAATATAAAACCAAACAAAATTACTTAAAATTACTTTTTAGAAAAGTCTGCAGCTCAATTAATTTTTGTAATTTTTTCTCAGGTGTGTAATAAAATGTATGGTGAACTTATTAATTGTTATGCATAGATGGAAAAACATGGTGAATTCTATATTCACCCCCAATAAGAAATTTTCATATATGTTGACAAAGATGAATTTTAAATACCTTGTTATAATATGACATTCTTACTGATTTTAATGTATAAAATACCATCTCCCTTTAGAAATCATTAATAGTATAAACATGTATATTTAATTAAAATTTATAATATTAGTAGCGCCGATTATCCCTTAGGAATCCCGGCTTTATTCTTTCATTTTGTGATAAACTCTGGAGGATTAATGAAAATATTTAATCATGACTTACGTCATCGTCATTAAATCTGTTTACAAGGTTTTCTCTATTGCAGATAAAAAGACGTGGGAAGTGTTTTCCATATTGGTACCATAGAGAAGGTTACACCACATGCACATTCTGTCTTTAATATTAAAATATAAAGTATTATAATGAGTATTATTTCAAATCAAATTTTGGGAAATCAATTTAGGGATTTTAGTTTAAAAAAGAGTAAATGATTGTTTCTGAAAGTGGCATGTTGAATGGTTTAAACCAGGGGTTGGCGAACTGTACAGAGCCAGATAGTATTAATAAATATTTTAGGTTTTGCCAGATGGTCTCTGGCAAGTAGTCAATTCTGTCTCTGTAGTAGGAAAGTAGACATAGACAGTCTATAAACTAATTGGTATGAGTGTGTTCTGATAAAACTTTATTTAGAAAAACATGTGCCAGACTAAATTTGGCCTGTGAGCAATAGTTTGCCAACCTTTGGCAAAAGTACTAATCTAATTTTTGGACAATAAAAATTTAAAAGTGGTTAATGAACACAAATTGAATATATAAGTTGTATCATTCGGGAATATATTTGGCTAAAAGTAACAATACCCACCTAACAGTAGTTTGCATATATATAGATACATATTTTTCAAAAATGCTGGCAGAGACCCAGGCCCTTTTTGGCTTTGTAATCCGCTTCCTTAGTATGTTGGGTTTCGTCCTCATTCTGTTCCCTTCATAGTTGCAGAATTCTCCTTGCAGTGCCATGTCATTCAAGGCTGCAAGACAGAGGAAAGGGGAAGGGCAGCACCACAGGTATCTGTCCTCTTTTTTTTCTTGGCTCAAAAAGCTGACCCAGGGCCTTTCCACCCACTTGGTTCCTCCAGCAGATTTCTATTAGGCCTTATTAGGTCACTGGGTCATCCCTGATTACAAAAGTGGCTAGTATATTGAAAATTTTAAATTTTGGCTTTCAAAGTAAAGGAAGGCAAAAGAGAAAAGGGAGTGTGAAAGAATGTTTAGTCAGTCTATGCTAACTGTCAAAAGAGATGGCCAGATATCCACAGATACAGTTTATTTGTATCTTGTGGTGTAACTTGGCTTTAAGGCTCATTTCTTTAAAAATATATTGTCAAGAACTGTGATGAGTCTGAAGCTAATTCACCACACTTTGATAGATGTTAGAAGAGAGGACAATCTTCAATCAGGAAAAGAAGGACTATTTATCAGCCACAGCAGTAATGGCATCAGTCAGTGTAGCATTACTTGTGCCAGGTCGCCAATCGCCATTCCTAGAGGGCCGTATAAAGGCCAGGAGACTCCTGCACGTGTAGTGGCTTTTGTTACAGAAAAACCTCTTGCCTACCAGTAAACCTACCTGACCTTTGCCCTGGAAGGAGACATTATCTTGATTGTACTGGACAATAAAACTCTTTTTTTCCGGAAGGAGATACTATCTTTGTCATCTAAGGCTGTTTGCTATACAGATGTTCCTGAAAGGATAGTCCCAAACTAAAGCAGTCAGTACATGGTCAGTCACAAGACCTGAAAAAATATGAGAGACCCATAGAAGATTTTCTTCTAAAACATATATGCTCAGTTCTTAGAAACCATAATTGTGTCCTTAAGTTCTGGATTTTGAAGGCTATGTAAGAGTAAGGATATTATGATGCTATTTTGGATTGTTAATAAACTAAGAATCTTTGGTTCTGCCATTCTAATATAATAAATTATGCATGTCTGTGATATGTCTAATATATATATTAGAAATCTCACATATATATGAAATAATGTGATATACGGAACAATAATGTAAACTTTTTAAATTCTTGTTGGCATCCTAGGAAAAAAAATACTTAGAAGGAACAAATATACTAAGACTGATTCATCTCAAGCTTGTTATCCTTTAAAAGAGAAGATAATGAAAAAAATTGCTTTTTTTTTCATTGAGTAATACCTCATTGTCTTTTAAAATTTGACTACTGTAATGTTAGGTTTAGACCCAAATAATTGGTTTTAGTAGGTAAGGGAGATTGAAATTATGTGTTATAAGGATGATGTTATTTATCTTCGTTATCAGTGTCTGCACCCCAAAGGTGAGTGCCAGGTAGTCCAATTCCATTTTCTAGGTGGATAAGGTAAATTGATTGGGGGTTACATAACTTGACAGAGGGTGTATACAGTTGTCTGTGATGTATTTCTAAATGATGTCTCATTATCACTTGGCTTGTCTGAGCCTGCAGCTGTTGGCTTGTGAAGGGTATCAGCATTGTAATGCCTTTTTCAACTTTGTTTCAGGAGGACTCATTTGAACAATTAGCACATTTTATGGTTATGAAAATGAGCTGTTTTCTCCTCTTCATTAAGCCAGAATTAATATTGCATGTCATCTGGTCAGTCAGTGCAACTTTTTTTTTTCTTTTTTGTGTTTGCAAGGCAACTTGTATTCGTTAGTTCAATCGAGGACTATTTATTTAAAGCTTTATTTATCAAACATACCTTTTCCTGTAAATCTCTGTGTGTGTGAGAAAGAGAGAAATGTGGCCTGTGACTTTTTGAGCTTTTAATTTGCCTAGATGAGCAAAGATTTTCTTTTTTCTTTTATGAAAATAAGAAAGGTTACCTAAATCTTTTTCTTAAATATGTTAATGAAAACATTAGCTCATTTTACAGATGCTGAAAACACTTGAATTTTTGTTCTAAAGGTTTTTTTATGGGACATACTGATTTTCTATGATCATAGCAACATGGAGCTGTCAAGTTTTTTCTTTTTCCAGAAATTTCAAAAAACTTCAATTTGACTAGAGATTTCCATACTGGTCAGCCAGGTTTCATTTATCTGATTAAAATAGGTTTGCATGGATGCAAGTCCTAAATAAACAAGTTCTGCTTACCAAATTTTGTGTATTTTTTCCTGTATAATTCTTATTTTAGTTTGTTCTCCTTACAAATACATATGGAAAAATTGTTTTTATAAAGCAACTGAAATGTTAAAGTTGGTAATTTATCCCTGGTGTATCAGCACTTGGTAAACTATAGCCTGTGGGCCAAATTTAGCCTGTGCTTCTTTTTGAAAGTAAATTTTCAGTGGCACAGAGCCAGGCCCATTCATTAACTTATTGTCTATAGCTACAATGGCAGGGGTAGGTAGTTCCACAGAGACTGTATGGTTTGCAAAGCTGAAAATATTTATTGTGTGGGTGTTTATTGAAAAAGTGTGCTGATTCTTGCACTGTTGATACAATCTTCCACAGCAGTCTTAGAAACTTGGCATTTTTAAACTTAAATATTTTCTTCTTTTTGCTGTTTTGTTCTCTCCTCTATATTTGCCAGTGATACTTTATGAATTATTGACCATTCATTGTGATCTTCTAAAGGCAGTAAAATTTTAACATTATATAGTCAACAATTGATAGCTAAAGCCTATTAGACTAACATTTCCTATCTCATGTCAGTATTCTGATATATATAATAATTTTAAAATATAATAAATTTAAATCTTTTCTTAGGTTTTTTTTTTTTTTTAATAGAGACAGTGTCTTGCTTAGTTGTCCAGGCTGAAGTGCAGTGGCATGATCATGGTTCACTGCAGCCTTGAACTCCTAGGCTCAAAGGTTTCTCCTCCTTTCCCTTCCTGAGTTTCTGGAGCTACAGTCATTTGCCACCACGACTGGCTAATTCTTAAAATTTTTTTTTTTTTTTAGAGACAAGGTCTTGCTATGTTACTCAGGCTAGTCTTGAACTACTGGCCTCAAGCCATCCTTCCACCTCAGCCTCTTAGTAGCTGGGATTAACAGGTGTGAGCCACCTCACTCAACTCTTTTTTTAAATTCTTTTTAAACACAAGGTGTGCCACTAATGTCTGACAGGCATTTAATCTAGTGGCTTTCCTGTATATTCCATGGAGCAGATACGTGCTTATCCTCTGCAATGATTATTAAATACAGATTCCCAGACTTTATGTAATACCTACTGAATTCACCAGTTGGGATCTGTGCATTTATATTGTTAAATAGTGCCCTAGCAATTTCTGATATCTACTTTTAGAATCCTGATGAGCCAAATTATCTCCTCTTATGTATAAAGTTCTCTAGGACCATTGAGGTGGCACGGGTGGGAATCGAATCCTGGAGCTGTTCAGAACTCCTTTCAGAGTTCTGAACTCAGAACTTTGCTAAGCTTCCTTTATCTCCATCGTAGGAATCCACTCCCAGTCATAAATCACTTAAAGAATCACCTAGGGAGATAAGTTTCTATAAGGTCTTTAAAGGAGTTTTGTTGGAAAAGACAGATTGCAATTCTCTTTCAATATTCTTTTTAGATTAGCCTAATCACTGTCCTTGGAATTTACCTTTGCATGCCAGCCTTTTGTCCTGCCCTTTTCCTCTCACTTTCCTATTTCCTGTTTATGTAAATCCTTTTTCGTATTACCGGTACAGCTAAAGATTCCACTCTGCCCCCGTGTCCATTTGTGGTTCAGCATTTTCTGATCATCCTCGCCAAAATGTTCATTTTTCCTCCGACTATAGCTTTTATCAAGGCTTTTCATGTGGCAGTTAACAAAATATTGTCAAATACTGTTCACTTTTTAAACTGGTGATAAGACATATCATTTTAAATGTCTCAATGTAAATTTTTTAAAAACAAAAATCAATTCCCTTATGTATCTCCCATGGTATCCAGAACAGTGCTTCATCTTGGCAAACACTCATGATAATATATGATTATTTCTCTAGGATTACTGTAGGGTTATTTGGAAATCCTGCTTTATTCCTAGATTATTAGCTACTAGGGCTTGGAGAGAGGGGAGAAGCAAGATGTTACATTGAAAAGTGTTTAGTGAAGTGTCTAAAGGATAGCTTTTAGAATTTCTAGGTAAACTCTGAATATCAGCTTCTTCATATTTGGCAATGAGTGCTAGAGATTTTAGAAGGAAAAAATGCTCATAAGCATAGTAATGCTATTATTATTATATAGCAATTATATTAGTTCACCTCTTAATTCTGTGTGTATACAAAATGTATTTAATGTAATAACATTCTTGAACAAAGTTCATGAAATTCCTACAATTTGGAAGTACTTCTTTAATGGAGTATCCTTGTAGCTACCCTCAGTACCTGTCAGATAAATCCCTAAAGAATCCACAGCTGTGCCATTCTGCCTGCTCCCACAAATGACTCATAGTAATGAGCATATTTTACAGTTTTCCTATTGCCTTATTAGTTCTGTATCTGAGCTCCTATGAATGTTTTCACTTCCTCTTATTCTTATTTTAAAGTTTCTTCAAAGACTGTTTTTGTTTCTCTGCTCTGTTGTATTTATGACTCTGAATACACAGGACTTTTCAGCAACTGGGGAATCCTCCCCAAATCTATGCTTTCGACATGAATAGTCCAGTTTCGTTTGGTATGTGTTGTTGACAGAAGTACTTCATCCTCTTTAGAGCTTTCTGTGCAGCGGATAGTTGTTGTATTATCCAGGACTCGTAAGGGGGTGCATAAATACATGTGCACAAATTTTAAAAAGTCTTGTTATGGGAATCATCTGTGTTCTTGTTGATGGAGTTCCTTGATACAAATAAAGACTTCCAAATTTGAAAATTAGTTTTCAAATTTTAACTAAGTTTGTTTCATACTTATCCATTAGCTTAACTGCTATTTCTTTTTCTTTCCTTTTAAAGTAAAGGTCAGAGGATTGGATCTGGTATTCTTGTTGTTAATGATGCTTTTTTTGCTTTGTTTTGTCGTGAACGTATCAGCTCTGAGGGACATCTGAGGCACTTTGAATATATAGACAGGGCTTTTAAAGAAAGAGATTGCTGTTTTCTTACATTAACTGTGCAGACTTAGACTTGAAAGGAAAACAGAGGCATGCGTGTTCTCACTGTGTGTTATCATTGCGCCCCCTCACATAGCTGCTAGGATTTGTCAGCAGTTTGTTTTGACTCACTAGACCAAGGTGGGGGTGGTTTTGTGTGTTTTTGTAACTTAACTAGTGTGGGATGTCAGTAATCTCAACTTTACCATTTTGGTTGGCCATGGTCCCTCCCTGTAAGAAACAGTCGTATTTGCCCTATTTCGCAGGCCATATTTTTGGTACTGAAACTTAACCTTAAATAATTTGCCAAAGAGTTTTTCTCTTTTTATAATTCTGGAGGTCAAAACCCAGCCCTCCAGATATATACTCTTTCTTGTTCTGTGTTGTCTCTATGGTGTGTTCATGTTATTTCCCCAAACTAATTTGGGAACCTCCTTCAGATATCCTCTCAATTTATCCAGATAGTTCTAATTACACAGTCAAATTTAATTTTCTTTGTTATGGTGAGATTGGGGACACTCCGAAATCCATGTTTCATTTCTAGAGATGTAGTTCTAGACGTAGATAACCATGCTAGCTTATTTTGATCTGGGATGAGGAAGTTTTTGGTAGGTCTATGGGAAAGCAGAAGGGGCTTCTGGACTTGGTTGAGAGGGTCTTTTGGTTTCAGAAACCATTAGTGAAAATAAGGTGTCCTAGACAGATCCGTTTGGACCTTTTTGGTGTTTCCTAAGAGAAATGACCTGCTGGGAGTTGCGCAACATGGTGGTCTTCCTACACCTTTATCAAGCCATTAAGATTGGGAAATAAAGCTTTATAGATGAGACATAAAAGGCAAACAATGTTTACCTCTCATTACCCAAGGCGACTGTTACATTGAAAGATCAGTGTAGATGTCTTATGTCCCAGATAACTTTCCATAATGTAACTATTCTTTATTTACTTCCTCTAAGGTATGTGTGGCATCATTCTAGCAGCAAGTTTAATTCTTCTTCGTATGCTTTTATTGTAAACTGTCATTTAGGTGGGATTAAAATAACTGGAAAGCCTAAATAACTGGAATTCTTTTAGCGTGTTTAGTACTTGACATTGAAGAGAGAGACAGCAAGTAAACAAGGTGAGAGTAGGGCTTTATTTGCTGTACTACATTCTCAGAATATTATAAAGAATTTTAATTAGATGCTATTTTAGGAAGTTTGCAATCCATTGCAAGTCATTGAAGCTTAGGCAGAAGCAGAATATACAGCAAGTATTTTAACGTGTTAACAATCCACTGTTCTTAGTTGATCTGGAGCTAGTAGGCTACGTGTTTAAGAGTGTAAACATTTTACTACTGTGGTCCCCAACCCTGGGGCTGCAGATCAGTCCTGGTCAGTGGCCTGTTAGGAACAGGACTGCGCAGCAGGAGGTGAGCGGTTGGCCCAGCAAGCCAAGTAAGCCAGCAAAGTTTCATCTGTATTTACGGCTATTCCCCTGCCCACTGTTCCCATCACCATCTGAGCTCTGCCTCCTGTCATTAGATTCTGCATTATAGTGAGTTGTAAAATTATTTCATCATATATTACAATGTAATAATAATAGAAACAAAGTGCACAATAAGTGTAATAATGTGTTTGAATCATCCCGAAACCATCCCCCAAGCCCTGGTCTGTGGAAAAATTGTCTTCCATGAAACCAGTCCCTGGTGCCAAAAAAGGTTGGGGACCACTGTTTACTGAGTCTCAGTGTGCCTTAGTTTAAAATTATTTTTTTTATTTAATTTTAAATTTCTAGTTGAGGTTCAGAATCAAGTTGGTTAAGTTTTAAAAGATTTAAATTTTTTTCCTGATGTCTTACCCTCCTTTCCTTCCTACTAAACTTTTTCATTTTTCTTTATGGTGATTATTTCTAATTTCCCATTGCTTCATTGGACATTTCCTTCACTATGAGATTGTAGTTTTATACATGATTCAACATTCAATTCTTCAATTTTCACAAAAAGATTTCTGTGAAATGTGACTTCAAAATTATTTTTTTCAAATTGAAGCTGGTTTTTAGAACTATTCATGGCATAGGAAAATACACTCATATCTTAAAGCCTTCTTAGCTTTTTACTCTTCGTAAAATTGCATAGTTCTTCTCACCAGCAGAGATAATCTTGAAGAACTTGCAAAAACATTTTTTTCTCACTATTAAAATAAAAATAAAGAGCCTTGAGAAATGGCAGTTGCTAATAGTTTATGGAGGTTAATAAGTGGTATGTGAAAAGCAGACTGTCCTTCAGTTGTAAAATATTACATAATTTATACACTTCATCAGCTCTGGGGTAGCGTGCATTCATAGTTTAATAGATGGACAAAAAAGCTTCCAATGAAAGGTCCCATGGATGATTTTTTTCCCTTCAAAAATACAGCATTTCTGAAGAATATAGAGTATCTTGTGATATGGCAGTAGTAAAGTTACAATTGAAAACCAATTTTCTTAAATTGATACAAACTTAGAGAAAATAACAATTATATTTGTGCCGCTTTCACCTCTTTTGTTGGTTTAAGTAGTAGTTATCATTGTTTAATTGAAACAATACCACCTACTGTGTACAACCACATTAGAAGTAGTGTCTTGGATTCTTAGAAGCCCTGTATGTTAGGAGTTTTAAGAACTATTTCTCCAAATGAAGTCAATAGGGTAAAAGAAGTGCAGAATTGTGACGTTCTTATTTAGCTTAGCTCTTCCCTGTGTAATCTGTACTTTAATTTTCAGAGTTTAACTTAGTCCTTCATATTTTGTTTTTGAATACTTGAGCTCATTTTCATGTACAGTTGGGAAGTTTTGTTTTAGATTGTTTACTTTTTGCAGTGCTTTATTTATTTTTAAATTGATAAATAAAAATTTATATATTTATTGGTATACAACATGATGTATGTTTTCGTGGATGTATACGTTGTGGGATGGCTGAAATAAGCTAACTAACATATTCATTACCTCACATTCTTATCCTTTTTTTAATGATGAGAATACTTAAAATTTACACTTAGCAATTTTCGAATACCCAACATATTGTTATTAACCAAAGTCACCATGTTGTGCAATAGATCTCTTAAATTTACTTGAACTTGTTTCTCCTGTCCAACTGAAATTTTGTATCCTTTGATCAACATCTCCCCATTTCCAGCCTCCACCGCACCTCTATCCCCACACCCCCAGGAAATTTTGATTGATACATTTTTTTAAGGATGTTAAATTAATGATTTCTTTTGTATTTAAAACAATGTATTAATAGTAAAACAGAAAGGAGCTATATAGAGGTTATTTAGAGAAGGCAAGGTAATTCTGGATTTGGCAACCTTAAGGTCTGGAAAAATAGTTACTTTCAGTTTTTAAAAATTTTAATTGAAAGTTTACTTAATTATCATGTTCTGATTCCTTTTGGTTACTGGTCTTTAGTAATTGTTTAAATGTCCCAGAGGAAACTCTTATGTAAAGTTTAAGATTTTCATTTAAAATTTATGCTGCTCCAAGATTTCAATAAAGCTTTAAATTATTAAGTTATTTAAAAGAAGCATATTAAATCTTTGAAATTTGGATGAATAATAATAATAAGGAAAATACCTAGGAATATGAGTCTTCTTTTTAAATCAGAATTAAACTCATTTATACTTATAATACCCATAAATACTGAAAATAAATATTAACAGCATTTCTTATTCAGAAATGAAACCGATTGCAGGCAGAAAGAGAAAATACCCTACTGAGTATCACGTTGAAAGCTAAAAGAGTTGTAAAAAATAAAAGTCACTAGTTTTTATCTTACATCAAAGTCTTTAGTTTATCTTTAGTTTTAAATGGTCATGGAAATCAATGAGCCTGTCTCAGAGAAAGATATTTGATCTGCTTTCACTTTTCTGCCTGAGGCAGGATTCTGGAATGTTCTCCACAACCATCATGCAGAATTGAGTTTTAGTTATTTGATACAGAATGTGTTGTGCTATTTTCCAACCTCCAAATCCATTCTCCTTGTTCAAGATCATATGCTTGAAATGAATGGAAACTGTGATGGTTATAACCGAGAGAAGTAATGAGACAAAAAGCATTATTTATTCATATGAAGGTTTTATCATTCTTATTTCTCCATCATCTGTCTTTCAAGCTGCATCTCAAGGCACTTTCCCTCAGATCTTCCTGCTCTAGCCACTCATTTTTCAGTTTTTTAGGCCTTTAGCATCCCTACATCTGTAGCTTCATCTGCTTGAAATTTTTTTCATCTACTTAACTCTTGCTCATCCTTCAGATCATACATTAAATGTCAGTTCCTCAGAGTAGCCTCCTTGACCTATTATTCAAAATGCTTCCAAACATTATTTTCTCTCTTGATACTCTGCTCTTTCCAGAACCTGCCACAATTTATATTTCTTTTTTTTTTTTTTGACCATTTTTGCCACTGTGCCTACCTTAGTTCCTACACATAGTAGGTGCTCAATAAATATTGAAAGAATGAGGCATGGATATACATTCATCTCAAGCTATATCCTATTTAAGGAGCATCATGGAATGTGGCTGGCATTATTAAATCTGCACATGGAAAGGAGGTATTATTGGTTTTTTTTTTTTTTTTCAGTTTTTTTTCTTTCTGGGAGTATAAGGAGAAATTTAATAGTAATTAAGCTGGAGAAATTTAATTAAATTGGGTTTGTTAATCTGGTATGGCCCAGAGGTATTTCTTTTACTCAGCTGGGATTATATTTTCATGTGACATTTTAGAAAGGATTGAAAAGGGCCTTGAAGCCACACGCATCATTTTTTTGCCTGCTGATCCATAGTTAGAACCAGTGTCTGTAGTCTGTTTTTGTAGAAAACTGAAACACCAGAATTATAAGTGAAACTACTTTCCACATATTTAATTATTGGTGGTACAATTACTGCTGAAAATTAACGTATTTACAAGTTTTACTCAGAAGCAGTATTTGTTTTATAAACTGATCCATGTTGTATTTTCTTTTGAATGCAAATTAAAGTAAAATTTCAAAATCCTTATAACAGAGGTACCATTGTGTAGTTTCTTGGTTGTAATTCTAAATTGATGATTATAAACATACTGTATATGAGTATCTTTTCATGGTACACATGTTTTTTCATTAAACAGGTGTATAATATTCAGATATTACCTTATACCTTCTTGAAAGAATTACCATCTATTGCTTTATTATGCCAGTTTATATTTATAACAATTCTGTAATAGTTCCTTAATTCCAATTGTATCAATCTGAAACTACTTTGACTAGCTCTTTGGCCTCAACCTACTTTTCTTAACCATTTCTTCTGTTCTCATTCCATTATTCAATATTCACAGTATCCCTCTGTGTATCTTTGTTTATTTGATTCCCTTAACTGAGATAATTTTTAAAAAATACCATTACTCTCTTGCTTACTCTTGAATAGCATTCGAACTTTAGCCTCACTTGTCTAATTTTAATTCCCAGATTGTGCCAATGTAATCTCTACCTTGTTGTCTCTTCAAATTCCTTCCGCTTCCTGAACAGTTTGTCCTTTGGTTCTTCACATTTTTAGGGAAGGGATAAAGATCTAAGTGTAAATATCACTTGTTAGATGGGTCTTCTTTGACCACTCTATCAAATAGGTCATCACAGTTAATATTTTGAAAATTTCCTGATGGTTTCTTCCTTTTGCTACTTATGTTACCCATCTTTAAAGATAGAATTGAAGTTCTTATTCTTGGAGTTCTTATTCTTTTGACCTATTTGCAAAATATTGTGTTAATAGTTGGTAGAGTATAAACAGAGTTCTTTCTTGACCCTTCAGATGTCCATATCTAGTTGAGGGATACTCAGGGTCCACAAGACTCACAAAGGAGCACTTGAGCCCATGTGGGGGTCTGGGAAGACTTTCAGTTGGGAAATATATTTGAGCAATGCTTGTGCTCAGGCAGGAGTTAAGTTATACCCAGATAAAGGATGTCATGGAAGACATTTTAAAGGATTGGGAAGTCCTAACTGAGAAGTATGTGAAAGCATGTTGTGTTGGATTCTGTGGTGTTGGATAACTTGGCAGGGTAGGAATTGGGGGATTTTGGACTTCTTCTCTTCTGCCTTTCTGACTTTTCAACCATGAGTGTGGTTATGTTTATGATCTTGGTGTGTGGGGTGCAGAGTATATATCAGAAGACAGTAAAACAAGAAAAGAAGTTGCTCTGACAGTGTACTGTACAGTTTCATATTTAAATGACAGACATTTGTATTTTGTATATTACATGTATGAGCTGTGTCTCATCCATTAAGTTCTAGTCATCTTGAAGTTTGGTGCTCCCGATTCATAATTTTGGTGCTTCACATGTTTTAACTTTGAACTAGACCACATGCCATATACAGTGGGCATTCAGTTAACACCTGAATGAATGAATTGACCAACTTTTAAGAACAGAGTTTGACTTTTAAATTTGGTGATTTTGGGTCATTGTGCCCTAATTGAAGTTGTAGTAGACTTCTGCTTCACATTAGATTCCTAATGAGGTAAGCTTTCAATTACATGATGGTGTGTGTCTTACTTTGATACCTTATAAAAGTTTTGTCTCTGAAATTATCAAATATTTTACTATTTTATAACTTTACCCTTAACCTTAGATTGCAGATTATTTATTTAGTTATTTATTTGAAACAAACTTTTAGAGACAGAGATGATCTTTTCAAACAAACAAAAAATCTGGTTTTCGTCTGTCTCCTGTCTCTCACAACTAAATCTGATTGATCTTTCTTATTATATGGTGCTTTATGAGATTGATCCTTTGTCAGGGTTACCAACACTTCCCGTAACAGAAAAAAACATTCAGATCCTTGTAGTTCTGAGTCAGGGGAAAGTATTACATACAGCAGAGGAAAAATCTTTGGTAGGAAATATTGCTTCCTTTAGTAATGAAGTGCAGGGATCTAAATGTCTGTCATATAAACAGTGGACAACCATATTAGGCAATTTGGGACACCTATTCAATGGCTTTATTTAGAATGTTTTTTTTTTTTTTCATTATGATTCATGAAGATTTATAAGGTAATGGTACCATAGACAGCCTTGCAAGTTGTTTTGACTTTGACAGCAATGCATTATCGGGGCCAGGCCTGGGGGTAGGGTGAGATAGAAAGTGCAATGAAACTGTATATTTTTCTCTCTTGTTTGCTCTCTTATTTGTTCCTTAACAGATAAGCCGTTAGAATTTCCCAGAGTAAGTGTCCCAGTAGAAAGGGAAGCAAGTAATGTCTACCTGATTGTTGAAGTCTTTGGATTTATAGGTGTGCTAATTACATACAAAATAAGATAACCCTTTAAATTAAAACAATATTTGAAGATAGCACTTCAGGTACTGTTATTCAGGCTGTTTTGTGTTAAATTTTTGGGGAAATAAATAATTTGCATTGTTTGTAATGGCTTTCAATAGCGGGAGTTTCTTATGCAGTGGGATGATCAACTAGAAATATGAAGAAATGTTTCCAGAATTATAATAATGTATAATTGTCTTTTTAAACTTTATGATATTCTAGACTAAGCGGTATGACATTTTAAAATTAAAGGGAATGCTAATTAACATTGAAAGGCTTTTCTTTTTAGAAATTTGTGCTATCCTAAAGATAATTGGAAGACTTATGAAGTGATATACAGCTAGAAATTATTGTTATATGGTCTTGTTCCCATGGAAGTAGAATAGAAAAGGGTAGAAAAATTTGATTTCAGAAAGAGATCTTCCATATAGTAATGATAGCTGCAGTTTTGTGTGTGGGAGTTGATCTTCTGCCTTCACTATGACAAAACATCTTTATGGAAACACAAACAATGTTCATTACATTTATTTCACCTGTGTGTTCAATACTAAGTGCGTATTTTGTGATAAGCTACAAAACTGGATTAGAAAAGTAACCTGTATTTCCTAAAGTAGGTATAGTTTAAGAACTATATAAAAATGGCACTTTTAGATACTATTTTTCATTACATTAGAGGATATTACAGTGTTTCTTCAGCAGTCACTCATAGGGGAAAGAAGATAAAATCGATTGTTACTGAAATTGTTTTTTATATTCAGGAAGATGATAGCTTAAAAAGAATTGTCACAAGTTGTATATGTTAAATTTTCTGGTATAGAAATGGGGCGTAGAAATTCCCTAGAAGCTTTTGTTCCGTTGTGGTTGAAGTGTTTTCTCACCTTCTTGAACTGTCTCATTGCTGTTGATGTAGGTGAGATTTTGAAATGTCCCTAGAGAAAGTTGTATACGACTTCCTTTGACCTTTCTGGAGTTAGAGTTAAGCTACCTTAGACCTGCTGATTCTTTTTAAAATCAAGTAGGTTGTGTTCAAAAAAGAAAGTCTTTTTGTAAAAATACTTCAATTTATATTTTACATAGATTCATCTGTCTCATTTATAAGTTTATGACTCAAAGAAAGGTAGAGAGTGTTTTGCCCCAGGGTCAAGAATAATATTATTTAAACTTCTTGGTGCATGTTTATTTGTTTTCTGTTCTATGCTCAAAAGTGTGTGGAACTAAAATAGGAAAAACATTCATTTTGTTGTTATTAAAACTGTTGGTATTCCATATAATCCTACCTTTAAGGTATCTTGGCATCCATCTGAAGATGTTTTCCTTTAAGGATAGATAAAATTTAAAAATCTAACTTCTCATTTAACTTAATACACTCAGCGAGGCATCATTTAATATCTCATGAAAATCATTTTGTAGTTTCCTCTGACATATGTATTAAAGATTGTTAATTGCCTCCAACATTTATTTTGCCCCTTTCCTATCATAATATATTTCTCCATTTTTGTCCACCCACAGTAAAGACGGTATTTCTTGGGCTCACATGGAGCTTATGTGGCTCAGTGAGTTTTGATGCATTGAATGAGAGTGGAAGTGAACTGTGCAGCTTCCAGATCATGCCCTTAAAGGAAGGCCACATACTCTCCTCTTCCCCTTTTTCCTGCTTCCTACTGGCTAGAATGTCAAGCGGGTTATGAGTGATCTTGAGCCATGTGGAGGAGGTGATGGCGGAGGGATAGCAGAACTTCAGGGGGGAAGGAGCCTGAATCTTTGACTGTCTCATAAACTGGAGCTGTTATGTTTTAAGTGAGAAGAAACTAAACATCAGTGTCAGCTAGTATCACTCTGTGTTTCTGTCATACTCAGCCAAAACTGTATGCTAAAATCCATCACCGTGCTGACAGTATTCATCATTTCTGTTGCATTTTTTTGAGGCTAAGTTTCGAAGTTGCATAGTAATATGCAAAGGCATTGTCATGTGAAATAAAGCTTTATTAACTGCACCTTGCTTAGCTAAAAGCAAACACAAAATTTATGCTAATAAGGTTCCTTAATATAATGTTCCTTATATTGTTGTGATTTATATTACAGTTATTCGATATTAAACCATTTTTTGACTATCTCTAGCTCTGTTGAATTTTATGACCCCTGGAAGGTTAAACAGGTTAGTCCACATTTCCTGTGTTTTAAATTTTTGTGTCTGCCCTACTCTACCTCCCTTTCTCTGTCTTCTTCCCTCGTGTCTTTCCCTTGTCCTTCTGCATTTGGCTGTTGTCTGGGCAAGTGCCAGTGCAGGCCTGCCTGTCTAGTTCACCTGAGCTCATGGACCCTAACAGAGACCAGGAGCATGGTGTTTTTCCTGAACACACACACTGGTGAAGTTCATTTACTTGCTTGGGGGAGTATATGGGCTTCTAATGGATGGAAAAATGCCCTGTGCTTTGCAACCTTTTAGACTAAGTAATGCCACTTACCAGAAATTATGAATGTTATGGGAACCAACTTCTGTGTGGGAGATGAGTACTAGTAAAAAAAAAAAAAAAAAAAGTTTCATAATGATGAATGAGAAATTTTCAGAAAGCATTGTTTGGTTCGTCAGTTTCAGTCCAAAAGGCAACTTACCTCATCACTCTGGGGATGGGCTGTAGCGTCACTGAATGACAGGGTTTGGTCCCAAGTTATTTAGTTATGTCTCATTATATTGCAATACCGTGCCGTTGCCAGAATCATTGTAAACTACGGCTGAAGCTCCAGGTGGGGAAATGTTGAAAGAAGGGCCACATTATATTACAGGAACAATAAACGTCCTCTTGGTGCCCTTTCTGTGCTCTGTATTTGTGGCTGTGCCAAATTCCATCACATTCTGTATGCATAACTGTAAGTACATGAAAATACCAAGCATCTTGCATTAAAAAAAAAAAAAAAAACCTAGGAAGTGAACATGTAGTCTTCAATTACATTTTAAAATTCATTTGATATGTGAAATATGTGAATGGAAAAGTCGAGGGAACATTTCCCTCCGTATCAATATAGAAAACCCTCTAATACCACAGCCCCCGTCTCCTGGTTCTAGGAGCAAAATTGGAGTTCCCTGGGTGCACTGGAATCACACATGCACCATTGCTCTTTTGTTTATTTTCACAAAAACCTTTCCTGTGAAGGCTTTCACAATCTTCTGACTCCACTAGCAGACGTATCCTTGTAGATGTCAATATAAATCTCCATAGTATGAAGATTTTTTTAAGAGAATGAGAAAAGATGATAAGGTAGGTGAAGTTGAGGCCAAAATAAGGGAGGGTTAAAGAATAAAGATTTGATCTCATAAAAGCTGTGAGGAACCCTTGTAGGCACTTAAGCAGTGAAATGACACCATCTAAAATGCAGGTGAAAACTTACTTTAATACAGTTTGTGTGATGATGGTAAAGACTGGAGAATGGAGTAGGAAATTTGTTGGATTTTATACTGAAAAGATACAGTGTTTCCAGGTTAGCGTGTCTTATTTAATATTTTATCTCTTTTTAGTGGAGATCATGTTTTATATGGCATTGCTACAAGGTTTTATTACTTTATGAAGGACTTAATAGAGAGCATTTTATGTATGTAGTAAATGTGAGTGTGTTCATTTCTCTGGTCAAGGAGATAATGGATTTCTGTTGAAGTGTCTACTGTCTTGTAGCTCTAAATGAGTTGTACAATGAACTTGAGTCACCATAAACAAAACTGGGGACATGTCATGCTGGAGCCATTTAGAAGCCCAATGTGCTTGACTTTAAATTTCAAAGGCATTTGGATTTGTTGTTTAGGTACTTAATTAAAGCATTCTTCTCAAGAATTAAATATTATTAAATTGATTTTATTTAATTTTCTGGAATTTGTATGTTATTAAAATACTCTCAAAGGTACTGTTCAGATTTGAAATGAAGTATGTGTGAAAAGATTTGGATCTACTTGGTGATGTAGTACATTGTTTATTATACTGGAAAATGAATGCTTAACATCAGCCTGTGAGGATAGTGACATCATGCCTTTTTATATTAATGCCTTTACATCTTTTCATCATGAACAGTAAGTCAAGAGCAGATACAAATTTCAACTAATGACAAAACATTCAAAGCAATTTAATGAGAAGTTACTTTTACTCTAAAAGCTGAGGCAAGAGATACATGGCTGTAAGATCTGCTATTGTTAATTTTCCCTGCTCTCAGATTTTTATTAATTCATTTATTTATTCATCGGTTCCTTCAGTGATTATTCATTAAGCACCTACTCTGTCTTGGCACTGTTCTAGTCACACAGGATAATTATGAGTTACTGAGCTTGATTCCTTTTCCATGTGGATTAGACGGTGGACATAAAACATCAGAAAAACTAAACAATCTTTACGTTTTGCTTTATTTTCCTCCCTTCCTTTTCCTCCTTCTCCTCTTCTCTTTCTTCCTCTTTCCATCCCGGCTTCTCCTTTCTCCCCATCTCAGAGTTAGAGGAGACAAGGAGATGGGAATTTGGAGTGAAAGATTAGTTTAAGGAACTGTTTTCCCACCCTGGGTTTGATTCTTTGCACAATATCTGATATGATGTTAGCTGTAAAATGTGAAAGAGGGAGATGACTGTGACTAGATTGATTCCTTCCTTCCACCATCATCTTTTGAGCACTCTCAATGTGCCAGCCTTGTTGGAGGCACAAGGGATTTAGCGGTGAGCAACCCAGATGCAGCCCGGTCCTCATGGAGTGTATATTCTAGTGGAGGAGGCATATTACAGTGAAATTAGCATATACAGAAATGGTATAATTTCAGCTAGTGATACGTTTTTATAAAGAAGAGTGATCTAGGCTAAGAGAATAGAAAAGAAAAGATGCCTTTATAGTGATGATCTGTTCTGGTCACACTCCAGCATTGTGTGCATGGCTCTGTCATTTCCTAACACTTTGCAAGGAGTGGGGATATGTTTCTTTTTGTAGGTCTAAATCTAAATGAGAGAAGGCAGAATGGCGAAATCTCCTTCCCAGCAGCTGACATGAAGTGGAAGGATGCAGGAGACCCCTCTGCCCTGAATGCCCTTGCTGCCTCCTCAGGGTCACTGCATGAGGCCGCGCTGTCAGCTTCTTCCTCCATGTTATCGTTTCCAACTCCTGGAATCCCACAGTCGGTATTAAAATCCTATTTTAGGAAGTTATTGCGTAAGCCAGTTGTGAATAGGAGCGTTCTATGTGATGGGCACAGGGAAAGGCACAAAGAAGAAAGGGGCCCAGAGTGGGGAGATTGGAATTCACTAAAGACAGGCTGACTCTGCATCACAGGTTTCCAGAGCCAAGGCTGTGTTTGTGATATTCAGTCCTCTTATGTGTCAGACATAGGTGGCATTTGGTTTAGGTCCCAGGTACATGTTTGTTAACTGAAGTTGCCTTGCTTGGATGGCAAAAAACCAGGTTGTGGTCCATTTTACAAGTATAAGCAGGGGAGGTGTTTGACGTTTGAACGTGAGTCCGTGGTAACAGTTTTCATAAATAGTATGCCTTGCAAGGCCCCTCATGCCGGAAATTGTGAAGAAAGACTGCAGCAACCTGCCTTTCTCATCGTGCCCCACTCCACATCAATCCTTAAAGAGTGAGCAGGGCTACACAGTGAGCTCTGGTGGATTTGATAACCTGTAAATCTGGAGTTTGGGGAATGCTGAGGCTAAAGGAAGAAAACACCTTAAGTTTAGGCTTAACTTTTGGATTCCCAATTAACTGATTCTCAGGAGGACTGATAATGGTGAGAAGAGTTACGAAAGCAGAGGAGTTTTAGAGAACCTGTGAATTCAAAAGGTAAAGCAGGAAAGATGAAAATGTAGGGAGAAATGTAAGAGCTTATTTGGATTTTTTTTAAAAGAAGAAAGTAGAACATAATGGGGAGATCCAGAATCAGCTCTTTGGAATTAGTAGTAGAGCTGAGTTTTGAGGGCACGTTGAGGGAAGAGAGCAATGGAGTAATTATAAGAATGGAAGCTCACGGGAGCCCTATAGGTGCTTTTTACTTTGGGTAGAGGAAAATTTCTGAGTGCAGAGTTCAGGGGATCCTGGCAAGTTAGAGCTCAGCACAAGAGATTAGTTGCAACTTGAAATAAAGAGGGTAATTTTGGGCCAGAGAGAAAAGCATCCTCATGTCAAAATTGCTGAGGTGCATGGCTCAGACCTTGCTTGGCTGGGAAGAGTAACCCAGTAGGAAGGCATGAGCCTGTTATCAAAAGGTGCAGGTGACCGAATCAAGGGAGATTTGGAATAGAATAATTGATTCGGAAGTACGTTAAGGTAATCAAGTAATGTGAAATCTCCTATGCGTTCCTTACACGGATTGCTTCGAACTCAGGATTCTCTCACAGTGTTGTAAAAATAGTTTGTGTGTCCGAAAAGGTTTATGCTGAACTGTTATGGCCCTGAAGGAGGACAGGCTGAGCAAGAGAAAGGCAAATCCTAGTAGTTCAGTCTGAAGGGGGAGCTCTCCTCGCCTTTCGCTTAAGTCCTATGAGTGGAGGGTCTCCAAGAGAAGTGGAGATGAGATCAGGCCAGGGAGCCTCGTGTTTCAGGGCTGCCCCGTTCTGTGTGGTTTTGTTTGTCAGTGACTCTGATCCTAGCCAGAAACAGCTGTTTGAGTGAAGTTCAAACTTGTCATCTATTTTCAGTAGAAGCAGGAAGAATGTCAGAGGCGATGTTTGAGCCGTAGGGCCTTTTGTAGGAGCCTAAGATAAAACTGTTTAGACCTTCTGTCCTCTATCATTTCACTTATCAAATTCAAGCACAGCCTTTTAATTTCAACACACTTAACTGCTGGGGATGAATAGGACATTGAACGGATTCTATAAACAAGCACTTTTCTAAGCCATAAACAGGAACAGAAGCGGTGCATGCAAAGATAGCATGTCAGCAAGGCGGGGAGTGTGATGAGGGGGGCAAGGTTCCAGTGCTTTCTCTACTCCAGTGTGGAGAAGCAACTGTGTTTTCTTTGATTTAAGGAGCAGCGAAGTTATAAATAGCAGAAAATACTGGTGTATGTAAAGGCCACTATTCAGTACTGTAGACAGTGCCACAGGGTGAAATGCAAATACTATTATATGTTGATTAAACAAATGTTGCTTTTTAAGAAACTACACGATGGAGAAGCAGAAAAAAAATTGCATAGGATTGCTTGGGTACTAAGAATAACAGAGGAGACTGAAGACAATTTTCGTGGCAGGCGTATTTTCCCATCCATATCTATAAAGGTCCCAGTGTTATCCTTTCGCTCTATTTTGATTCAATTTGTTTGTTTAGTTTGGCTCCGAGTGTGCCTGAACAGATACTAAGCTCCCAGCATATGTAACTGAGGGGGAGCATTGTTTTAGCTCACTTTAAAAGGGAGGAGATCCAATTCACAGTGCCCAAAATAGAGAGTACCAGTTAGTTCTAGAATTGACTAGCTATGGAAAGATATAGAATCTTTGCTATTAGAGTGCTCATCCTTAAGAATAGGACCTGAGCTATTAGAGGTGTTAGAGGACTAGAAGGCCTGAGAATGCTTAAGGCACTTTCTCTTTCCCATTCAGCCAGCTTTTCTTGAGCAGCTTTCCTGTGCCTCTTGCATTTAGAGATACTTAGGCATGTTATCCCATTCGAAAGTGTAATTTGTTCATAAATAAGTTAAACACTGTGACTGTGTATGTACAAGCATACCATATATATTCGTATATAATTGCAGATGACTACAATATAATTGTAAATAAGAATATAAATTATAATTTGTAGTGGTAAGTGACAGAGAATTGGTGAAACAAATTGAATATCTATACAATAAAACATTTCCATTTATAAATATAATAAACCATATCTCTATGTGGTGGTATGGAACAAGCATAAAGAAAATTAAGGTGCAGAAAGGTATGTTTAATGTGGTAACACGGAGGCAAACAGGGAAATACAGAGACAGGCTTTCACATCAGTTTGTTTCTGTTTGGGCTATGAGGAGAAGTGAGAAAGGATGAAGCCATGACCTTGAACATGAGAAGCTCTGATTCTTCCTCTGAGATAGGAGGGAAGAAGAAGTTGGGTAAAGATATGAGGAACTACTGAAAAATTAGGTGAGGAGGAAAGGAAGGGAAATCAATGAGCACAAGTTCTGTTTTTGGTTTCATAAACATTTCAATATCTGGGAATCTTTAGAAAGCCAGGGTCACAGGTTGGATGAATGTAGTACTTTCTTGTATGATAAAGGAGGGGAGGACAAATGCACACTTGGCATTAGCACTTCTGAAATGCCTTGACCTTTGTAGTCAGGGTTTTTTTCTACCTGCCCTGCAACGTTTTTTTTTTTTTTTTGCTGTAATAATGTTTGTGTGAATTTGTAACCTTATTGTGAAATGTTAACATTGTGTCAATAGACTGGTTTTTGTGATGGGATACTACCTATTTTAGGACTAGGCAGAGCTTACCGATTAGGTCATTTGTTCTGGCATTTGACTTTTAGGAAGGTGGATGTGTAAACCTTGGAACTGTTTAGCATTTAAAAATTTATGGATCTCTTAGGCAGATATGTCACTGTTTGAATAGCAGGTTATATGTTTCTGACCTTTAAGGGACTAGAATTATAGAATAACGTTAGGAATCTAGATTATTTTTGTTTGGTTGTAAGTATTTTGTGTTTGCATGTAAGGGACAGAACAAGCACCTACTTCAGTTTTCTTCATCTTGTAAAATTCATAAAATAGAAACAGTGCAATGTTTGCTTCTTATTTGGCGTTTGTATACAAAATGCAAGTGTTCGGGATCATGGTCTCCTGTGGTACCTTACAACCATCACTTCATGTTCTACCTTCAAGGATATAGGTAAAATATTTTCTTTAAAACAGATCTTACGAACCTCCATTAAAAATGTCGAATTTTTAGTTTTCATAAAGTTTCCGTTTTTCCTAGTAAAGAACAAAATGGAGCAAGAACTAGCAAGGATAGAAAACAAACTTTTTTAAATTTTTAATTATTATGAATACATAATAGTTGTACATATTTATGGGGTCCATGTGAAATTTTGACACAAGACTACAATGTATATGTGGGAGTTAAAAAAATTGAAGTCATGGAGATAGAGAATAGAATGATGGTTACCAGAAAATGGGAAGCGTAGCGGTGTAGGTGTGGGGATAAGAGAGGATGGTTAATGGATACAAAAATACAGTTAGATAAAGGGAATAAGATCTAGTGTTGGGTAGAAAACAAACTTTCCAGAACTTTTTAAGCAAAATGAATATCTGGTGAAGACTATATATATATATAGTATTATGTATTTTGATGAATCTATTCATTTGACTTTCAAAGAAACTTAATACGCCAATTTAAATATTTATATTTACTTTTCAAGTGCTTTTCACAATGATTTATTATATATAGCTGATACACGAAGCTGGATTCAAGTCAAGTTATATCTAACATTTTGCCAAATATGTTTGAAGCATAATAGAGTTATTGTATAACTACACATAAGTAGAAGGATTTCTGTTTTGCAGATTGACAGGTACAGTTGTGAAGTTAAGTCAGAGAGAGTTGAGTTGAAATAAAATTTTTCCACTGTAGTTTGCTCATTGACAGCCATTTTCTCTATTTTTTTTACAAGTTAATAGCATAGGGCAAATGGCTCACCTTTCTAAATCTTAAATCTCTGGACTTTAATTTTTCTATACCCTGTACTTAGTAAAATACTAAAGGCTTTGTGTTGGTAGAGTAGGTTAAAATAGCCGTACACAATGTTAATAATAATTTGAATAAAACTAACCTTCACAATCAGCTGTTATTCTAAACTTCTGTAGACTTTTTGTTTCTTAATTTATTGGTTGAAAAATTCTTACTGCTTCTCTTGTGTTTAGAATTATTTAGACAGAGTATTTGTATTAAATTCAGTGGTAATATACATTTGCACTTATATATTATCAAAAGTGGTAAAAATTATGATTTTTTTGATGGTAAGTTTATTTTGAGTTTAAAACTTATTTGTTGCCATAATTTCAAAAATATCAGTGCAATTTCTCGGTATTTTTATGGATGTGAAAAAGCTATGCAATCATTATGTTTTATTTTTCAGTTGCTCTAGTATTTTCCATAGGGAATACTATTAACATGAACTCATTTCATTACCTTTTTAATATCTTTCCAGTTTCCCTAAGTGCATTATAAATACCTGGAGATTTTATGTCTCAAGACTTCTTACCAGTGGTGGAAGTATAATCTCAATAAATGTTGATTGTTGACAATGATGAGCCATTAAAACTAACAGCTTATTTAGTAAATGGAATTATGGAATGGAGAATTTTTATTTTTAAGTCCAGAATCCTATTTTACAAGATTAGGCCTGTAAATACATTTTATTATTACTAATTTATTAGTTTAAATCCTTTGGAGTAATTATTGTCAAAAGTTTCTTTAGGATAAGTTTTCACTAATTCTGATGAAATTAGAACTAGTGAAAAAACACTTTAATATTGTTGTGTATTTGAAATAGCCACTGTTGTATTATTGTGACATATTTAAAGGAAAGCACATGCATTTCTGGAAACCAGAATTTTAAACAAGAGATAATATAATTAGATCTTAAAAATATATTTATTTTTACAAATGTATTTTGTCTGAGGAAACAAGTTTCAGCATAATGATTTAAAATGATACATTGAAAGATATAAAAGTTAATAATACAAATAAGGTTTTCTGGCTGTGATAGTGTACCTTGCTTTATGTATATGTATATAATACCCCAGACACCCAAAATGCTTGTTAAATACCAGCATCTTTCTCAGATCAAACTGAAAACTTGCAGTTGTCACTTTTCTGCTTGCCTTTTTTTGCCGAACTAGTGTTATACAGAACTCTTTAATTTTTCCTAACTAATGCGTTCTGTTATTTCTTAGATTTGGGCTTGGGTATGTTACGCTGTTCGTAACTTGCTCTACTAAGGGTTCCTTTGACCTTACTGTTGAACTCAACCGCTTGGGCTCTGCTGCACCTCTCACTGCTTTTTGAAAATATTTACCTCTCTGTTTCCAGTAACGTTTTCTGTCTTGGTTCTTTTCTTCTAAACTACTCCATCTGTATTCCTCTTGTTGGGTTCTCTTCCTCCTAAATGCCACTATTCTCCAAGGCTGCTGCTTCTGTTAGTGTTCTCAAGCTTCAAGTCATTCGTGGCTACTCATTCTTTTCTTCTTTTTACCCTCTTCAGTTAGCCCTTAGTTCTATGGAATGTTCTCTTCCTTAAAAATAATCTTTGCTGCTCTTCCTTGTCCTGTATTCTTGCAGCTGTTATTTCAGTCTTCCTTCATTCATGGCAAGATTACTGTTAATGGCTGGCCTCACAGTATCTTGTTCCTCCATTGTGCTAAAGCTAGACAAGTCTGCTTTAACTCTTTAATCCCACCGTAGGCATTTTCTTTCCTTGGAGGAGATTATCTTCTTTGTAATCTGGTTTACTTTACATATCCCCTCTCATTTCTTGCTACTCCAGACTTGTCTACGTCTCATTTTCGTTCGTTCATTATCCTAAAACCATGTCATGCTAATTCTTGTCTCTATGCTTTTGGTCATGATTTCTCTTCCCACTCATCTGGAATTATCATCCTATCCACCAAGTTCCTGTTCTAGCTCTTCCAGAGGCTTTAGGCCTTGCTGAATTTTCCTTTTTCTGAACTTGTTTTAGCTCTTAAGAGCATGGGTACTGATGTATGTCAGAGTATACTTTGTTTTACATTACTTAGAATTTGGGAGACTTATTATTTCAGTTGAAATTTAGGTTTCTTTGGCAGAGACCATATATTTTTTGGCATCCACTACGGTAGCGCTGGGCCCAAATTTTGGTGCTGAGTAAACGTGATGATTGATTGGGTGGCACCCCTGGCACCCCGCCCCCCCCAATATGCAAGAACACACAAAGTAGAATTCTGTTTATGCACCATTTAATTCTGTAGTTACTTCTAAAAGGTACTGTATTTTGCTTTACTTTTTTGTCGATAACTTTCTGGAGTGCTTTTATCATGTAAAAATATACATTTTAGCTTAGGGATTAATGAAAAGTATTTGTGAGAGTTCCATTAATGCACCTGTGACCTTAGGCTTACCCAAGAGCTTAACATAGCAAAATCAAGCATTTGAAGAAAGAGAGACTTAAGTGCTAAGTATGAAGATTAGGCAAACTTGCTTAGCAGTTGCCTAAATGGTTTAGAAAAAAATAAGTTGGCAGATTTGTTTCAAGTGATTTGGGGACAGCCAACTTACTGATTTTTTTAAATTAATAAAGGCAGTCAATTTATTAATTTACATTAATTTTATAGTTTTGCAAAGTGGAAAACAAGAGTAAATCAGATGACACCATATAATCTTTGTAAGTTTCATTGGAACTGATAAAAGTTGGCATTGATATTCCATTATAATATAAAGTCATTAACAGCCTTTCTTCCCGTGTTTTTTGCATATTATCCTTTGAACAGGATGGATGCTTTTATCTCTCCTTTTACTACATTACTCTAAGGAAACAAAGATATTTTTTATCATCCATGCAATAAAGATGTACGTACCTACAGATGTATGAAGCACTCTCCCTAGATTTATAGCTCAGTTTGCACTGAAGGAGTTTTCAAATTAGGGAAATAATGTAGGTATACAAAGACAGTGTGATTTTGCATATAAGTGTTCTGGGAAGTGCTTCGATAGAAGTATAAAAAAAGAACTCCCAAAGAGGGATCTATTTGTTATGCCAGACTGGGCTGATCACAGTGGATGAGCTAGCATTTGAATCCATCTTCAGAAACAGTTGGGATATTAGTGAGCTGAGGATGGGACATGGAGGGGACTGTACTGTACAAGACACATGGGCAGGAGATACAAGCTGTGCAGTGGTAGTGGTTGGGGTAGAAAAGTTGGCTCTGGAGGTGGGTGAGATCTTAAAGGTATCTGAATCTTAAACGATAGAATTATCTCATATTCGTTAGCACATGAGGAATAAATGAAGAAAAGTGATATGACCAGACGTATGTTTATGAAGATTTGACATCACTGTGTAGGATAAATTGAAGCTTGATGAAATTGGTAATAGGGACACTCCTAAAGAAGCTGTTGTAATAATAATATAAATAAGAAACAATCGAAGCCCAAACTTAAGATGGTGGCGGTGAGAATGGAAAAGAAGGAATGGGCATAAGAATGATTTCGAAGAGTCAACAAAACTTGGTGCCACGTTCATTTATGGTTCCATGAATCTATTTAGTTTTGTTTTTTTTTTTTTCAGTGTATGTTATACTCTTAGACTATTCTCCCCCAGTGTATTTAATGGTGGGAGATACTTAATTGGTTAAAAGATTTTAATTGTAGCATCAAATCTGTTTACTTTCATGATAAATAGTTAGATCAGATTCGTTACAGAATTTGAGTTAAATATACTATTTGCTTAAAAAAATAAAATGAAATCAATACTTAGCCTCAGTAATGCTCATTAATTGATTTAGGTATATTGACAAATATTCGTATATGGATTCTGTCTTATTTTGTGTCACGTTGTATTTTTCTTATTATCTTTGATGCACATATAAACGTAAAGCACATTAGAGCTTTAAGCTGGGAGAATTTAATTCTGTCCAAAATCCTATTCAGATTTTGGGTCATGCTCCTTAATTTCTCATGAGTGTTTGAACACAAAAAACTTCTTTTCATTTTCACTAGAGAGAATCAAACAAACAATCAAAATTGTTTCATTGAACTACATTTCAAACTAAACTACAGAGGTGGTTACAATACTGTCAATCAACTTTTCTTGTATTATGACCTTTTTCATGGGAGAGTCTAATGGGCTTTGTAAGCAGTGTATAAGACAGGTTTTCTTCATTGAAATGCTGCCATTGATGAGGAGGAGAAAAGCAGATGTGTCAGTGGTGGGGCAGAAAAGGAAATGGTCACAGCTAAGATTAGATGAGCAATACCACACTTGATGTTCTTGTTACTGAAGTTTTTTGGTGTAGGACTACCAATAATCTTGTAATATTGGTTCCATATGTATAGCAGCTTACTTAAGCCTCATATGTGAGTCTTTCTCCACAATGTTACATATTGTCTAGTATTTGCGTGATATATTATAAATGCAGTATTTGTTTTGGTCCTTGGGGTCATAGTCTTACAAACTTTGAAAGACTAATTTTTTTCTTTTTCTTTCCTGCTTTATTGAGGTATAATAGACAATTGAAAGACTAATTTGTAATTGAAATTTAGACCCATTTTCATAGTCAAAAACGGTAATATTTAGAAGGAGAAGTGATGGCTTTTTTGTAACTTTGCACAAAATACCTGTACATAAAAATTATATTGTAAGTACATTAAAGTGATTAAGGAGCACCCCCTTTGTATTTAGTAATAACTTGATCAGTAACTGGTGGGTGTAAAGTGAGTTTTGTTTTATTCTCATATCTGTCATTATCAAAATATTTTTCTCTATGGAAGAAGCCAACAGAGAGAAGCTCCATGATGCCCGTGTTGGAGGTTTTGTTTGATCTAGATAATTTGACTTCCTTCTCTTTTATGTTTGCATTGTCACTTAGAATGTGTTATTATAAGGTGAAATATTCTCTAGAATTTTTCCTTAATCATTTTATCACTCTTCTTCCTTCCAGAGAGAATAATGTGCCATTGTTTCTTCTTGTGTTTGCTGAGGTATCTGGATTTTTACCCATCTAAAAACATAATTTTGGCAGGTTACCTTTCATAGTATTTGAAATACACTTTTTCCATTAATACACTCCTTTCTTCTCTGCTTCATCCTTTAAAATGCACTTTACCATTTAATTTTTTAATAACACTGAAATGTAAATGGGATTGATGATTTTATTTACATTTTATAGATAAAATTGATAGTCTGTCAGTTGAAGTGATTTGCCTAAGATGACTAAGTTGAATTCAGAAATCAGGACTCTGACATTAAGATACTGGTTTTACTTAAAACAGTAATCAAGAAGAAGCTTAGTAGTTATCCTATATACAATTTGTATAGAAATGGAAAAAAAACAAAGAAAACAAAGAAAAATGGAAAAAACAAATAAGCATCCCACGTCTTTGTTAGGTCTCACATCTTGTCTTAAATGTCACTCGTAAAGTCCTCCTGTGTGTGGCCCTCATTTAACCATTCTACCTTCCTCTTACGCCGAGTTTCCCTTGTTTCTTTGCTGCATACACAGCCACCCTTTTTTCCAGTTCTTTGTAATTGCTCTGCTCTCTTTTAAAACATAACTTTTGCCCATGCTCATTTCTGCCTGAAGTTATCATTTCTTTCTGTCTGTATCAATAACTCCAGTTCATTCTTCAGATGTCACCTTCCTCAGGAAAGATGTTCCAGACTTCACTACGTCAAGTTAGTTCCTTTGCGTGGCCCTTGGCACGGTTGCAGTGTTACTTTTGTTTACATGATAGTTTGATTCATGCCTTTCCTTTACTGATCTGTAAATTTTGTGATGACCGTGATGTGTCTAGATCTGTTTTTATTCACTGTTGTGCCCACAGGGACTAGCATAGTCATTGAGACGTAATAGGTGCTCAGTAAATACTTTTTGGATGAGTGGATGGGTTTAAGAAACTATCTTTGCTGAGATCTGCAGTGTAGTCTTTTAATATTTATAACTAGCCAGTCATGTTTGTCAGTTTCTACATTCACCTATTTGTCCTCTTTTACACTATTTGCCATGGGCAGCAAAGCAGTAATGTGGATATTACTGGTAGGTTTAAGTCTTTGAAGGGTAAATTAAAACAACAAACAGGCCAGGCGTGGTGGCTCACACCTGTAATCCTAGTACTCTGGGAGACTAAGGTTGAGGGAAGGATCACTTGAGGCCAGGAGTTCAAAACCAGCCTAAGCAATAGAGAGACCCTGTCACTATAAAAAATAGAAAAATCAGTTGGCTGTGGTGGTGTGTGCCTGTAGTCCCAGCTACTCAGGAGGCTGAGGCAGGATGAGGTTGCAGTGAGCTGTGATGATGTCAAGGGACTCTAGAGACACTGTCTCAAAACAAAAACACAAACGAGCAAACAAAAATCCTCATAAATAAGTTTAGGAAGGGAAGTGGAAGAAAGGCAGGGAGACCAAGTATTTTAAAAAAAGGAAGTGATTTTTACAAGGTTGTAGAATTTCAGAGCTTGATGGAATGCTGGGATTTATTTAGGGAGATGTCTTTCTTTTTTAAAACTTTTTATTTTGAAACTTTACTCCCTCAGTGTTAATATCTATAGCACAATATCAATAGCAGAAAATTAACATTGGCACCATCCACAGAGCTCATTCAGATTTCTCCAGTTAATGCAGCGGTTCCCAACCTTTTTGGCACCAGGGACTGGTTTCATGGAAGACAGTTTTTCCTTGGACTGGGGGCATGGAGAATGGTTTCTGGATGATTCAAGTGCGTTACATTTATTGTGCAGTCAAACCTCTCTACTAATGATAGTCTGTATTTGCAGCCTCTCCCCAGCGCTAGCATCGCTGCCTCAGGTCCACCTCAGATCATCAGTCCTTAGATTCTCATAATAAGCGGGCAACGTAGATCCCTGGCATATTCAGTTTACGGTAGGGTCCCCACTCCTATGAGAATCTAATGCCCCTGCTCTGACCGGAGTCAGAGCTCATGTGGTGTTGCTGCTAGTGAGCCATGGGGTGCAACTGCAAATAGAGAGGAAACTTGGCTCCCTTGACAGCTGCTCACCTCCTGCTGTGTGGCCCAATTCCTAATAGGCCACCGACCATTACTGGTCTGCAGCTGGGGCTTGGGGACTGCAGAGTTAATACATGCACTGATTTGAGAGAGTGTTTGTATGGGCCAGTCATTTTTAAGATGAGAAAATAGGACTTTATAGAATTGCTTTAGTGACCTGTTGAAGGCCACCATGGCCATGAGGTAAAAAATTTGATTTTTAAACTGCATTTTGTTATCTGCCTACCAGCCATGAGTTCTATCAAAGAATTCTACAAGTATCAAGATTGTTCATTAGCATTAGTTCCAGAGTTAGACTAATCTTCCTGTATTGAAAGATATTAACTATGCCTCTTAGCCAACTGTGTTTATAGTGACTCAAAAATTTAATTTTATCAACTTGGATCTATGTCAAAAATGAGAATTAAAGCCCTACTTTTGTTTTTGCCCAGCAGGAGTCCTCTACCATTCAGGGAAAGGCCTAATTAAGATTTCCTGAAACTACTCTTTAGTCACTTGGATTAGAATAAAAAAGAAATATTTTTAATCACATACATATCTGCTAATGCTTTTTTCTAGTATCTAATTGCTTTGATAATAAAAAGTAGTAATAAAAGTGGAGACTTAATGGATTTTAAACATGTGGTTTCTGAACTATACATGTTACAGAAGATGTATACTTAGTGCATTAGTAGTGTTTTAAGCTTATACCTATAAAGTACTTAGGGTATAAAATTGATCAGGAGGCAACCTTATTTAGTATTTCCTGGAAGTATCAGGCCTTTACTCTGAACAAGAAGTACAGAGAAATTAATATAGAGTTTAGTCGGTATTAGAATCTGACTTAAAAGATCAGACTTCTTCCTGTGCTGCAAATAATTCTATTTAATTCTTTGTACTTTTTATGATCATAGAGAAAAATGGTTTAAAACTATAAATTATTTTTTCAAACTATGGAATATATAGTTGATTGGGTTAGTAACGTTTTCTAGCATATGACATGACCAGTGTAGTGTGTAAGCTTCCTCTGATTTTTAATTATGAAGTTTTAGAAATAAAGTTAGGAGGATTGGATGTTTTTCTCCTAACTGCTTCAAATTTTAACTGTGTAATAGCTTCTAATTTGTTTTTGTAATTTCATTAAGTTATACTAGTTGGTAGATTGTGGAATACAGCTTTTTAAATGTGTGGTTCTTAGTAATCCAGAATAAAAATAAATATTAAACTGCTTTAAATAAATATAATTCACAAAAAATAACTCCAGATGTTTTAATTGAATGTTTTAATTGTTTACAAGGAAAGTATTTTTTTAAGATTTCAGGCTAAGAAACTTTTATTTTAGTAATAGAGCATGCTATAGTGAATACAATTGGAAAATGTAATTAATTTCATTGAGTAAAATGAGGGCAGAACATTTCCCAATAGAAAAGCTCTTTGAATTGGCACTGTTTCCAGACCAATTGATTTTAAGGGGGCATAAATCCATAGCAGAACCAGTTCAACTTAATTTGTAGAGCTTCTGACAAGCGTTTAAAGCAGGTCTCTGGGTGTATGCTTTCTGTACTTGGTGAAAGCATTAGCTTATGTTTCTTCTTGCAGTCAGTAGAAATTTTTGAAGTTTCTTTCTTTTTTTCTCTAATGTCTACAAATATGTTTCTTTAGGAATTTTAGGCTTCCTATTTTTGGTATGCTAGCTTATGCGTAGTCGTTAGGGAGTGCTGATTCCCTGTTTCTAAATGTCCCGTCATTTCTCGCTGACTCCCTTCACTTCAGAAGCATGATAATGGGACATTAAAACCACATGTGTAGTTTACCATTGCTTTGTTTTTCTACATACCATTAAACAGTGGATGTGACCTCTGTACCTCTTGAGCCCTCAGCTGTTTGAGTAAGTAGATAACCAATCAGGATTTGCAAAGAAAAACAATAAGAACAGTGTTTGGCAGTTTGCTGGGCCAGCCTGGGATTTATACGCATTTCTGTCTCCCAGTCTTTGAGTTTATGACTTCAATGACCATATACAAGAATAAGCATAATGCAGATCTTTTATTAGAGACATTGGGATTAAAAAAAGCAAGACAGTGATGAGGTTGTTTTTTTTGCTTGTTATTCTTGACAGACTATATGTATGTTTAAAAAAATAAGAAAAAGTCTAAAGGTGCTATCTGTAGGCTCTCAGTGGCTCTGTGACAGGAGCATCCTACTTAGCTGGTTGTATGGCCTCCTGCTAACCCTCTGTTAGGTTTTAGGCTTCCTGAGAAGTCAAATTACTGTTGACACAATTTTCAAGTAGAGAAATTTCATGCATGTTCTGTTGAACTAAATTAATAATCTCCTATGATTAAACTCAAATATGGGGTATATTTGTTTCCTGAGTTCCTTGTAGACCAAATACTACCTAATTCATTTTTAACTACTTTTGATTTTATTTTAACAGAGTATAATGAAACCAAAGTTATGTTTTAAAGATTTGCTTTATGTATGTTTTTGTCTGTTTTCATTTATCTCTCCATTTATTAGTTTATCCAAGTATCTTTCCATGAATTCACTGCTGTATCACTATTGCCTGTTAATGTAACTGTGCATTGGCAGCTAGCTAAGCTCAATAAATATGTGATGAATGAATGACTGAATGTACATGGGTTATTTCGTTTTTTCATTTAAGGAACTTGCAACATTGATTCTGATCTTATAATGTAAAAGTTACATTTATGTTAGTTATTATGTTACTTAATGTTAGGAATTTTTCTTAATTTACTTTCCATGCTCTTTGTATTTGCCCTGAAATTATTTTTTTTAATTGTCACAGGAATGCATTTGCATCAATAGTTACTAGTTTAGATAAACAAAGTAAAGCAGCCAAATGAACAAACATTTTTTTCCTGAAATGTTGGCAATGAGTAATATCTACTAATGCTATTCTCTTATTTAATGTACTTTAACCTGAATATATATTGTTGGTGGCTCAAAGAGTGAGAGTTAAATAATATATTTTGTTATATTTAACTATGAACAGGTATTACATATTTGCTGTGTAGAAAGCATGTGGAGCAAAACAAAAGAAATAGAAACCATGACTCCTGCCTTCAAGAAATTTAAGAATATATTATAGTTGGATAAATACAGTGTAATGACATTGAAACTGGCATAATGTTTATATTATGAAAATATAGAATTTGCTCTAATGGGATCTCAGGTGAATAAATACTTGGACAACTGATCTCTAAAATAAAGACTGCAAATCAAATACACATATGGGTCCTTAGAGAAACAAATAACTAAAGTATGTGGGA
Source organism: Indri indri (assembly GCA_004363605.1). Classification (NCBI taxonomy): domain Eukaryota; kingdom Metazoa; phylum Chordata; class Mammalia; order Primates; family Indriidae; genus Indri; species Indri indri. The sequence continues at coordinate 56,741 of RJWJ010001678.1, forward strand.
AAGCAATTAGGTATGACATAAGGTTAGTGGGAGGAACATAAAATTAGTGATTTAGCTCAAAGGTCGTTTATAGTTTTAATGTTACACAGAAGAGACCTAAATGTAGTTTTCTTTTTAAGGTTTTTAGATAGTTTAACAAAAGCAGCATTATGTATGAAAAATAGAATAACTTTTTAGTAGGTCAGAAAATTAACAGTATTTTTCTTTAAAAATTTATATGGAAGGTGCTTTTCCTCTTGGTTTTATAAGGCTCAGTTGAAGAAAGATATTAGTACTGAAGCTTAAATATCTAAGGTAGCCAAACAGCCAAAGGATCAACAATATCTTTTAGGAAACATTGTGTAAACATAGGGTTCCTTCTTAGTGGCTTGTTTTCAAATTTTATTACATAGAGCAGTGACATATTTATTACTTGCACAGTGATAGTATAGTGATTGAGTATTGATTGAGGCATCTGGAGATCTCAATTGTCATCCTGGTTCTATTTCCAACTAGTTGTATGATATCAAGCAAGTCTCCTGGGCCTCTTTACTTATCCATAATTCATGGAGTTATGCCACATCATCGCTAAGGTTCTTTCCAGCTCTGTATTCTACACTGATGTATTAGATTCTACTTCAAAAGCAGTAATTCTGAATAATCTTTGTACTAACTCAGCATAATCTCGAGAAGGATCCCTGTTTTGTTTTTTTCTTTAAAGTAAATAAGGGGTTTTTTTGGGGAGGGTAAATTTTTTTTATGCTTTGTGCAATATATATACGTATAACACACATATATGTCTGTGTATATATATAAATAAAATTTTATCCTTCTATGAAAAAATTGTATTTTGTTCTTAATTGTGTTTCTCTGAACATAGGATTTGCTTCATAAATAAAATTGTGTATTGAACTATTAAAAGTGCTTGGTGGACACATCAAATTCTCAGGATTCTTTCCAAGATTATATTGCTAGTTAGTATAATAATTGAATTGCTGATAATAGAAAATATCTCTACCTCATAATTTTTGAGGAAAAGTAGAATCTTTAGGAAGATAAGTGATTAATCTTTCCTCAGAATTTTATCTGGTAAAATTCCAGTGATGGTTGTATCAATGGAAATTTACTTTAAAAGTTAAAATTTATACAAAATGATATTCTACTGGATGTATGTATGATGCACTATTCTAAGTACTAATTGACTTAAATATTTAGTTTGGTGTTAGTCAAAACTAACTCATTGCTATAGTTAGTGAGTCAGCCTAAAAGAATCTTGTTCCTGAACAGCTCAGGAATGGTAGCCTAGCAATTCATATGGTTCCAATTTTAGGTTTGTAATGAAAATGAGTTGCTTAAAAAATTTTTTTTAAAGTTTTGGAAGCAACAATGAATGTTTTACACAAATCAGCCTCATTTAAATTGCTTTAATTCTAGTAAATTAAAATTCCCTTTTCTAGGCATTCCATATTATTGACTAATATTTTAATAGCTTTCACATATTTTTTCCCCACATCTCTTGTTTTAGAAATTTCTGCCCATTGATTTGACACTTAAAAATAAAAGTAACCTGGTATAACACATGCTGCTTCCTGTAGCATATCTGTGTTCTTCGAGTTGCTTTTCAGCCAGCTATTTGACAAAGCTTGGTGAGGGGTTAAGGCTCAGCATGTCTTTGTGACCTTTAAAAAGATATCTACTTGCTGTATTAGATAGGGATCTCATGCTTACTATCTCTGTGTTGGTTTTTCTCTTTTTGGAGAAGTATTAATGTCAGTTCACTAAACCATGTAAGTAAAGTAATCACTTCTACATTTGTTTTAAAATTGTGGTATTACGTGTATTGGTTTTCATCCACTGTTGCTATGGAGTAGTTTCATATCTCCCATAGTCCTTTCGTTATAATGCTGGGGCACTTTAGGTCTCAGGAGCCGGCCTCAGGAGATAGAATCTCTCTCTCTCTCTTTCTCCTGTCCTCCTTTCACCTGCCCAATGTGGGACTCTAATCTGATTGTGGATCCAAAGACCCTCATTCCAGAGCAGGTCCTGCCCCATACCCTGAAGGAAGGAATGCTACACAGCGAGGCCAGGAAGAATCTCGACAGATAGGCCTTGCTGGGTTTCGACCATGTGCTTTTTGTCCATTCACATTACTGCTTGGTTGTCGATCATGCCTATGTAATGAAGCCTCCATGAAAACCCAAGAGGACTGGGTTCAGAGAGCTTCTGGATAGTTGAACATGAGGAGGTTCCTGGAGGGTGGTGCACCCAGAGAGGCTGGAGGGTATAGAAACTCTGCGCCCCTACCCCGTACCTCATCCTGTGCATCTGTATCCTTTGTAATATCCATTTTAATAAAACAGCAAACATAAGTAAGTGTTTTCCTGAGTTCTGTGAGCTGCTTCAGCAAATTAATTGAACCCAAAGAGGGAGGGAGTCATGGGAACCCCAGTTTGAAGGTGCTCCATCAGAAGCTCCAGAGGCTCTGACTTGCGACTGGTGTCCGGGGTGGGGTGTCTTGGGGACTGAGCTCGCACCCTGTGGGACCTGATAACTATGTTCAGGTTGATAGTGTTGGAATGCACTTAAAGGACACCCACCTGGTGCCCATTGCTTGGCGTATATCTGGAAAAACCCCACATTCGGTCACAGAAGTCCTCTTCTGTGTTGATTACTGTAGAGTTTAGAGGAACGCACAATATGGGAAATGTTTTTCCCAAAGCAGAAATGGAGATTTGTGAACATTTGAGAATATAGGCAGCTTCTTACTGAGGACTGTTTGTTGTCCTGAAATTTCATTTGAGTGGTATGAATATGGTTATGTTTGTTGAGAAATTTCCAGACATAAGCTGGATGTATATATAATAGAATTTTATTCATCGATTTAAGACGTTATATGTAATGCCACTTTAAAGTGAGAATTAAAAATATCTCTGAATTTGTGAGTTTTTGCACCCAGAGGCAATTTCATTCATCTTGTTCTTTATTTAGCAAACATTTCCCCTGTTGAGTACCTGCTGTATGCAGACCATGGGAATAGGTACTGTGGGAACATAGTGGTTCATGTGACCTGCTTCTTATCCTTAAGAATCATTTTTTTTTGTTTTTTTCCTTTTTTACTCTCCCTCCCTCTCTTTCTTTCTTTTAGTCTTTTTTCTTAAGAATCATGCAGCAGAGACAGGTATGTGAATATAATTCAAGAGGAGAAAAAAATTATTGCCATACTATTGATATTAGTAAAGTGATATGGGGTTTCGGAGAGTAGAGTGATTAATTCTAATTTTGGAGACTAGAGATAGCTTCACTAGGAGATGAATGGGATTTTGATAAACACCCGTGTGAGAGAAGGGTATTACAGTATGAAGCAATAGCATGTGTAAAGATAGGGGGTTTTTAACGTAACTGGCAGTCAAGGGAATAACATATAGTTGTATGAGAAGTTGGGTCATATGTTTTGAGGAGAGATGTAATAAGAAATGTGGCTGGAATTTTCAGTTCAGGGTAGAGAGAATGAATGTCATGCTCAGAAATGCAAACTTTTAAAATTAAGATAACATTGGCATTTATTTCAGGAGGTAAATGAAGTGATCTGACCTGTGCTTCAGAAAGATAATCTGGCAGAGTATGGAAAATGTATCAGAGGTGATAGATTAGAGGCAGGGGAACGAATATGTGGCTATGGCTGTTGTTTGGATGAGAGGTGGTGAGGTTGACCTCTGGAACAGTAATTAGTGCGGTGGTAGATATGGAAGTTAATGTTCAGTGAGGAAGAGGAGCTGATAAATATAGTGTTGTTTATTTATTTATTTTTTTTGGTGGTTGGTATGGAAAGGTTTTAGAAATGGGATGCTGTCTCATTACAGAGTGAAGATAAAAGGAAGGCGATTTTTCTCTAAGGGAATATCTAAGTGGATTCAAGGATCATTAAAGAGGAAATAACTAAAGAGAAATAGAAACAAAGCAATAGATGTAAGAGAAGGTAGGAGCTGATGAGTTCAAAGGACCACACTGTCCATGAGAAATATAATGTAAGCACATGTAATTTTAAATTATCTAGTAGCTGTATTGAAGTAAAAAGAAGCAAATGAAATTAGTGTTATTAATATATTTTATTATAATATCTAAAATATTATAATTTCAATGTAATAATTATAAAATTCTTAGTGAAATATTTTATTTTTTTATACTAAGTATTTAAAATTCAGTGTTTGTTTGTACTTACAGCACATCTCAATTTGATCTAACTATATTTCAAGTCCTGAGTAGCACATGTGCCTAGTGACCTCCTTTTGGGCAGTTCAGGTTTAGGAAGTCAATTTTTTTAAGTCATCTACAACTTTTATATTAAAAATGTTCAAGTTAGGCACTTTAAGTGTGCAGTCAGAGTGCCATGTGAGAACTGATTTCATGGAATAAAGTTGTAGCATAAGAGAAGTCTCTTGGGTGAGTAGAAGAAACCTACTCTCAGCATTACCCTAAAGAGCACTCCTGCAATTGAATGTCTGGCTATTTTCATTAACAGTTCCTAGTTTTAAATATTTTTAAGCCACATATATTTGAGGGAAAAAATGTAACTTAATAAAAATTGTAGGAAAAGATAAGTGACCTCTTCAAGGGATATAACAAATTTAAGTTCATTCCATTATCTTAAAGAATAATATCTTAAAGAATAATTCCATTATGCTTAAAGACTATATACTTTATTAACTTTGTTATATTAATCAACTTCCAAATTAACTTAATTTGATTTTCTGCTAAGAATGGACTGCCACCCTCCTCCACCAGTTGGAATAATAGAACAAATAATTAAAACTGTCACTTCAAAGAATTCTAGGGCACAAAGGAGGGCACAAATGAGCCACAACTGACCCCCCACGCTCTGCCCTTCGTTTCAGTTTGAGGTGGACGACATGAACAGAGAGCTTTGCGGCAGCCTCCTTTTTACTGATCGCTGAATCTAGATGAGGTGGTCCACTCCATGAAAGTTAACTCTGAATGTCTTTATGGCAACCTTGACACCTTGAAAGCAGCTTTATTTAATAGCAAGTAGCAGTTATGGTGGAGAATCTGAGACATACAAAGATAAATCAGTACTGGCTTGAAAAATAAATGACAGAACTCATAAATTCACAGGCTCTGTTCTCAAATACTGAACCTAAAGAAATAAATCGAGGTTCCATAATCATTCTACAAATTGTGCTTTCTGCATCTCTTGGGTAATTATCACAACTAAAAATTATGCATTACAATAATCACAACTAGAAAGTTACCTGGAATTGCTTGCTTAGTGAGTACTTTTCAGTAACCAAAATTTGTACATAAAATGACTATGCATGAGAGCTATTTATAATGGAGTGCTTGCTAGTATTGGCTAGTGTAAAGATTTCACTGATTTCTCTAATTTAATTTTCATCAGCATTACAGTATTAAATGGCACCTACCTCAGTGTCTAAGCCAAGGAGTTATCCTACTCTTAGAATAAAGTAGTTAAACTACACTGGTGAAATGGAACACTATCAAAATATATACACATACATACATATATATATATATAAATTCTAAGAATATGTTAACTTCATTCATATGTTAATCCCCTTGTTAACTTCATAAAAATTTTTCCATTATTAAATGAAAATGTAAATGTCTTCTAAATATTTTAGGGAATACTAGTTCAATAGTTGAATCCACTGATGACTTTGAAATGTCTGAGCTGCTTCAACAATAGTTGCATCCAGAGGTACTGGTTGAGGGTGTGTCTACAGGGACCAGCTGTACATATTCCACTTCTCTTCTTAGAAGCTTCGCTCCCTAAACATAGGGGCAAATAAATGATTTTTATGGGCAGGTGTTTTTAAGATTTGAACACTTTTGTCATATTTTCGTTGGCTGTGAGTCCCTTGGAAAACCCTGTGGGACCTGAATTGCCATAAGCATTAGTGTCTGGGACTTTAATTTGATCTTTGGCGCTCGTGCAACTTTCACTTATGTTTTTAATTGGCAACTCTGGAGAGCACTAGTTCCTAACCTCTTTTGGCTCACAGACCCCTTTAAGAATCTAGTAGAGACCTATGAATTCTTTTTATCAGAAAAATGTACATAAGCACGTGAACAATTTTGCCTAAGGCCAAGGAGGAGCTAGTGAGACTAAGAAGCAAACTGGGAACTGTTCCCCCTGGAGAGGACTGGATGTAAGAAGGGGAGCTGATGCCTGAAACACCGTCACCTGTTTAGGTAACTGCAAATCCTATGTGTGAAAGTTGCAGTAAGGAATGAGGTTAGAGGCAGGGATCAAATAATGAAGAGCAAGGGTCTGACCTCTACTATAGTGTGAGTGTGAGTGTGCCCCTGATTTATTGCAGATTTACGCCACATTAGGGTCTTACTTACAATATTATGTTAAAAATTATTAAGGTGATTGAGCTAATTACTTTTGGCTAATTGATTTTTTTTTTTTTTTTATCATTTCTGGTTTAAATATATATACTTTCAATTCCATATGTGAAGGAGGCTGTTCCTATCCCTTAGAATCCAGGCAGCATCCTCATCTTCCCCACGCATCCCTTGGATCTTTCAGGACTTTTTGGAGGTTACAGCTCAGAATGTCATATTGAACAGAGATGTTGTCCTGAGCTTGTCACTGTTTCTGAAGTATGTTTTTTAGTAAATCCTATTATCCTTAATTCTTACCCCAAGGAGTTTTAGCACACCTTTTTGTTGTTGTTAGTAGTAGGTTATCTTAGAGTTGTTCCTTGCCTGGGACAAAATGACGACAAATTGCAAAGACATGTTCAAAATGGCCAGGGGGCAAGGCTTTCCGTGTTTTAGGAAGTCCCTTAGCTGTTCACTGTACCATACAGAGTGAAGGAAGAACACCATTTCATGTAAATGAATGCAGTGATGTGGTTAAGCACATCAAAGTTCTTTGTAAAATGAAAATTAAAATTGTTCAGACCTGTCCTAATGCTTACTTAAAAGTCTAAATGACTAATTTGACTAGCCATTTGTTAGAGGATTACTTATTTTAACCTTTGAGTTCATTATGCTTTAAGTAGCTAAACGTATTTTAAATAATATGTAATACATTAAAATATTAAAAATGTGCGCTTTCTCATTAAAAATGCTATCTTTTACCACTTTTATAAGTAGGGTATTTAACACAGTGATTAAGTATCATTTTAGTCTACTATACCTAGGTTTTACAAGCTATTAAAGTTATAGACCATTTATCTGTTAATAATGGGTGCTGCTTCTTTTCATCCTATTTTCCTGAGTGCTTTAAAGGTTATTTTTATTAATAAGCCAATGTTTCAGCCCCAGAGTGAGGGCAAATCATCTCTAAAATTTGGCTTTCAACCTGCTCAAGTCATGAGTGATTAAAAAAATTTTGTGAAAGTTCATCAAATATTCAAGAAATGTATTTTAAATCACTTCCCAGGAATTAAAAAAAAAAACAAAAAAACGTGCTGAGGTAGTCTTTTCTCTCTCTCTCTTTCCAAATAATTGCATGGATGAAATGAGTCAAATATGTTTTTTTGACAAAGTATGCATTGGACTGTCTTTCATGATTTGTTTGCTTTTATGTTTATTAACTAAATTTGATTTGTGCCATAGTTTGGTAAAACCCAAATTATGTGTCTTTATTCTTTGTTCTTTTTTTCCCCCTTTGATAATATACTACAATTGTATTTTCTTAGTCAGATCATGGCAGAGATGTATTCCAGACTCATCTGTAGGTGTCCTTGGAATATTGTTGACTCACAGAATTGGGGTTGGTGGTTTTATATATATTTTGTTTTCCTAAATTTTTATGTAATTCTAGATTATTGTCAACAAACTGATTGTAGCCAGAAAAAAGCTTGCCATTTAAGGAATTCTAAAGTTAGTTTTTCTGTCAAACATTTGAGTCTTGACAGTGATTCCCAATTGTGGCGATGCATCAGAATCATCTGGAAGCTTTTAAAGCAACACCATACTTTGATCCCTCTGAGGCTCTGATTGACAGGGGCTAGGCTGAGCCCTGGCAGGCTCTGCAAGCTCCTCAGGTGATTCTGATGTGAAATCCACCTTGGTATTCATTGCATGTTAGAAGGCATCTAGAAAGCAACTTCCTACTAAGTGCTTTTCAACCTTGGCTGCCCATTGGAATCACTTGAGGAGCTTAAACAACTCGGATATCTGTGTCCTATCCCCAGAGATTTTTTAAATTGCTCTAGGATATTGCCTGCACATGGAGATTTTATAAAATGGCCAGGTGATTGTAATATGCAGGCAACATTTGAGAAGCACTGATCACCCACTTCTTTTTTACAGATGATGAATCTGAGGCCCAAGCCAAACAGATTAAGTGACTTGTCTCAGATCCACAGAACTAGAAGCAGAATTCTGATCTTCGGATTTATTGTCAAATGTTTTTACGAGGGCACATTTCACATATTTTTGTGAAAGTGTGGGTTTTGGTATGTCAGAAGTGCACATAAAATTATGTCCTTGGCTGCTTAGTCCAGAAAATAACAAATATTATCTTTAACATTGAAAATATGAAAGGTCATCACTGAGATTCAGACATTACCTTAGTTATGACATAAGAGAAATTAGGAGCTAGAATTTGGAAACATTCATGTATCCTGTAACTTGCCCACAATCTCTGGAAGTAAATCAAGCTAAGAAATAAACCAACTGAAATTTTGTATTAAATCAGGCTAAGAAATAACCCAACTGAAATTTTGTTAGACCGGGTTAACTCTATGTCACTATTTCTAAGGCAGGAATTATATGAATGTTTATGTTTATAGCATGGGAACATGGGTCGTTCTCTCGGAGAAGCTTGCATGGGCAGAAAGTTGGAGCTACAACTATAGTGTATATTACAAAGTGAACTTTATTGGTAATGTTAGTGGCAAAAGTAGAAATCAAAGCAGTGCTTTAGGAATATAATTTTCGGAATGTCAGAAAAGGGGAATTATTAAGAAAATATTATATGCTAACTATATAGTCTCATATATTTGGGAAACAGATGTGTATTTGGTACTGTTAGGGCAGAGGAAGGGGGTGTAAGGGAGTTGTTATCCTTCTGCCCACGTGTCATTACTTCCCCAAACCCACACGGGTCACAACCCCATCTGTGGTTTCCCCTGTAGTCCCATAACACCAGTACCTTGCCTTACTTATTATACTTATTAACTTTCTGCACTCTTCAGCCTAGTATCTTCATGGAGATAGGGTGTGTTTAAGAAGTATTTGTTGAATGAATGAAATAGACTGTAAACTCTTAGGGCAATTGTTTGCAAAATGTGACCTGCAGATCAGCAAAATCAGCAGAATCAGCAGCAGCAGCAGCAGCAACAACATATACTGGGAACTTGTTGGAAAGGCAAATTCTCAGGTGCCACCCCTGAGTTACTGAGTGAGAAACTGGAGGTGGAGCCAACTTATTAGGTTTTAAAAAGGCTTCCAGATTTTCTGATGCTCACAATCATAATGTGAAAATTGCCACACGTTTTTGCATTCTCTGGCAGAACCTGGCATGAAGAATAAGACACCAACATGTATAAAATAATCAATCATAGATGCCAGGTACTCTGCTAGGTGCTTTTAGAGATATTATTGCAGTGTTTAGCACTTTGTGTCAGCTTGTTTTTGCTGCACAGTGAACCTAGTTACTTAAAATGACTCTTTGGGTTGGCTGGGTGGTTTCTGTGCTCTGGGCTGCTCAGCTGTGGCTGAGTGGCCTAGGATGGCCTCGCTCTTTGAGTCTGGGGCCTCAGCTGATGGGCCGGAGCTTCTCTCTCTGTGTCTCTCTTTTCTCCATGTGTCTTTCATCCTCAAGGAGGACACCCTGGGCCCATTCACATGATTGCATAAGGGTTCTTGGCAGCAAGAGAGGGAACCCCACAATGCACGGGAGTTTTACAACCTCTGCTTCTGTTGTACTTCCTAAGGGCTCAATGCCCTAAGCAAGTTACATGACCAATCCTCGATTCAAGGGGTGGAACAGTAGACCCCACCTCTTGATGGAGGAAGCAAAGGTACATGCATACAGGCCTGGGAGGAATTTGTAACTATTTTGTAATTTATTCCGTAAATATTTAATGATGAATTACAACTCGTTTATTCCTCACAGAATATTAATGGCCTAAGGGTGCAAGATAGATATCCTTTGAGGACAAAAAGGACATTTTATGAGAATTACCATTCTGATTATGTGTCAGCACCTGGGGTTTTTATCGTGGAGAACTGTTCCATTCCTACTTTCTGCAGAAATAAGGTCTTTGGGGATATCATTTTTTAAAAAAATGTGTGGATCTATAACACAAATGATACAGTAAGTAACAGGTTCAGATTTTGAGTGCTTCAATGTAGCATATTTCTGTTCTTTTAAAAATAAATGTATGTTTATTTGGGAGTCTTGGTGTGGAAGTCTTCCTTGAAGTAGATTATCAGTTGAAAAAAATAACCTTAAGTTCATACACATCTGATTCCAAGTTAAGAATATGTGTGCGTGCGCGTGCGTGCTGGAGCCTGGGGTAGAGGTGATTGGTGTAGGCACCAATTAAAGTACGTAATAAAACCCCAGGAACTAAGATAATATTTTTTCATGATATGTCCACCTTGGACCTGAATGTTTAAAAATATATTTTATTCTTTTTTGGGTTTTAGCGCGAATATATCGTCATTGTAGACATTTTGGAAATATATAAGTACAAACAAAAAATAAAATAGAAATTATTTCTATATAATCTTATCACCCAGAGATAACAATAGCACAAGTGTTATTTCTGAAACAAATGATGAAATGCCTTTTTATTGCTTGCTATGTATCTCGTTATGCAGGTTCTATTAATTGTTGTTGGACTAGTTTATGTATTAATATAAAAGGTACTAAAAGGAACTTCATGATGCAACTATTGCTGCATCTATTTAGCAAATGGTACTAATAATGCCTATTCATGTAGTTAATAAAAATGTGAAGACAGCTTAAAGGCAGCTTTTCCAGGCTCAAATGTTCTCTTATATAACTTCTACCTAGAATACCCTTGTTTGTTTTTTCCTGCCCTTTGTTTTGTTTGTTAATTTGTTTGTTTTAGTGAATACCCTCTTAGTGTTTTTCCTTTTTTCTTGATTTTCTCAATTGCAGGGACATCTTTTTTTGTTCTTTCCCCTTTATCATGTGTTCCTTTCTCCATTTCTATCTTTGTTACTCTAGTCCTTTTTGTACGTTTCATTTTTCCATCAAGACACTTTGTTAGATCTTGAAAGATTAGCAACCAGTTATCAGCCTTGAGATCTTGAGATCTCATCTTTTCTCAGTGTTCTTATTTCTTTTAAAAGGAACAAGACCCTTTACTGTTCTGAAGAGTCCAACCTAATCAACTCTTGGCTTTCTCTGTGATACCCTATCATCCAAAACAACAGCAGCAGCAGCATAAATGTATCCCTGAATGCCTGAGCGCCTCTCGCACACACAGATAGGGCAGGCAGTTAGGAGGTTTTGACATGTAGGCTGCAGCTTTTCATTGAAATCTTGTGTGTTTGCATAAACTCATGCCACTCAAAATAAGCAGTAGGGGGGAAAAAAAGAGTAGTTCTTGGGTTTTAAAAGAGGAAGTCTCTTCCCCGACCCCTAATCTCAACCTTTAACATCTGGTTCTGACTACAGATGGGGGGAAAGAAAACAGACTTAAATCTCCATTCAGCTTGTCTTACCCCCAAACAGTTTGATCTGTGATAACATTTCTATTTTTATTGTGGTCTGTAGGGTCAGATGTTTGTGTTAATGGTTTGTAACGGGAGATCTGAAGGCTGTGCCTAGCGCCTTGTATTTCTCTGAGTGGTTATAATGTAACATGCTGCCATTTCGAATCTCTAGATAGGGTTAGATTTAATCATTCTTTAATGAAAACTTAAAAAAGTAAGTTATTGCTGAACCTCATGTGTTTCTGTCTCAGAGACAAAACAAAAAACTAGAAACCTTTAATTTATCTACTGATGGCATTTATTTTATTTTAAAATTTTAATGTATTTAAATTTTTGTGTAGATAATAAATTCACATGGTCAGAATTCAAACAGCCCTGTGGAATACCTGTGTTTTTTAAAAACTCCACTTTTTAAAAAAAAATCTTAACTAGGTCTTTACATCTCTTTTTTCAATATAATAATTTTAAAGTAGCATTGCCGAGGAATAGATATATTTTATAATTTGCTGGGATCATTCTGTATGTTAGTTTGTCTCTTACAAAAGCTGTTGCCTGCTTCTAATAATGTATTTCAACTTAAAATTTGAGAAATGAGTTGGTCTGGATCTGCTCTTCAGATGGCTGCTGAGCACAGCTCAGTAATTAGCCCTTGCGGTGCTTTTACCACTGTGATGGGTGGGTATAACCAGGGGAAACTGCCTTGCTCTTGAGCTTGAATACATTAATGAAGAGGATAGAGCTTCCACTTTCCATTAGTCTTCTTTCTGCTTTAATGTGCAGAATTAGAGGGTGCCCATGGAAGAGACATTCATACCCAAGAAAATCAAATTGTCCTGATGTCTGAATCAAATTCCAATTGAATTAAATTTCAAACTTAAGTCAGGTCTAATTTTACCTACATTGTTTTATATACTTATATTAGAAATTTGCAAGCATTTTATTGGAAAACTGAATTTTTATTGAAATCTAGAGTTTATTATTTCAAGTTGGTAGTTAGATTTTTCAACGTGAGGAAGTTGAATTTAAAAAAAAAATAGTATAATGTTATCCGTAAAGCAGAGTGGAAAAAAGTGACGAGCCGGTTTTCTTTCTGATGTTCTTTCTTTCTTTCTGATGTTCTTTCTGATGCCTCAGCTTATGGATTTTAGCAGTTTCACATTTGTGGGGGGCAAACTTTGACAGAAAAGTAGGCAGTAGGGAGGTACATTTCCTGAGATTATAAGCTTGTGTTTCAAAGAGTTAATGTTAAGAAGGGAGCAGAAGTCTTTCTCTTTCTTTACCCAGAAAATGGGAGAAATGTGAACATACACACTCAACACATATCTGTCATATAATTATGAATTTACATCCATTAATATGTAATATATCTACATATAATCTAAATAAATATTTCTTAGATAAATGAAATCATATATACTTTTGTGTCTGGTTTCTTTTGTTCAACGTTATGATTATGAGATTCATTCTTATTGCCGCATATTGTTGCAGTGTGTTCATTTTCATTACTGTTTAGTATTCTATTTTGTGAACTTTGCACAGTTTATCTGTTCTCCTATTGAGGGATATTTGTTTTGAATAATGTTGCTGTGAAGGTTCTTATGCATGTGTTTTGGTACATATATGCATGCATTTCTGATGGAAATATAGACTGAGATTGCTGGATTATAGGGTATGTATGTATTCCATTTTAGTAGAAAATATGTATATTTTAACATATTTTCATATATTTATGTGATATCTGTCCTAAACTTTTTGGTCATTTAAAAAGTGAGTTATGGCTTATTAATTGGTTAGCCCACAAGAAAGTCTTGCCTATTTATATTGGGGGCAAAACAATAAGGTATGTATGCTTTCAATATAACTTGCAGTTCAAAGACTAAATTCTAGATTCTAATTGCTCTATGACATTGGGCCTGTCACAACCTTTTAGAGTTTGCAATTTCATTTCTATAAATGAGAGGATAGAAATTAATAAATGCATGGCTTCCATCTCTACAACTCTGTGATTATTTCAAAATGTCCTAAAAGAATGATATGGAAGTATGCTTTTGTAAATATCTGCTAAAACTCCAGGGGAACAAAACTACCCAGTTAGGTTAATGTCTGATGATATCATTTTTTTAATAATTCAGTAGTATTGGGATATGCAGACATCCTATTTCAGTTTTTCAGTAAGTAAGCGTGACTGACTTTTCATAATAAGCCAGTTCACGTAAAACCCCATTGTACCCAATCTTATTTTTAGTGTTGGCTGTGTGTATTTTAATAGTCCATTCTTTTTTCTCATGGCCTTTTTCCATAAATAAACTGTATTTGGAAGTCAGTTTCAGAGTTGGAAAAAATGAGCTAATACTTCATTATTTCATGGGTGAATAATAACTAGTTTTTTGCAAGCCATATTTAATTCAATTTTGTGAAAAGCTTCTTGTTCACTTTTTGTTTCATTTCTTTTTCAAAGTTTCTATTGTGTACTTAGTTCAATTCTTCACCTGTGATTAGAGGCGCTGGATGTACTACAGAGCAGAACTGCTGCACTCTGCATGGTTCTGTGAATTGCTCCCGACAGGAGTTCCTTGGTACCCATCTGCAGCCTGGAACTGGAAGTGATAGCAGGCATTTTAGTACATCTTTCATGAAGTTAAATTTATCCAATTAAAGGAATACTTTTTTTCCCTGAGATTTCTGTCTTTGTTCTTGTTATGTGAAAATGTTATTTAATGACAAGTAGATTAAAGGTTTTGTGTTAGTGCCATTATTGGTGAAAAAAATAGGAGTCTTATGTCAGTTTCACCTATTTTTTAAAAAAAAATTCAGCATCTTTTAAATAAAAGCATTTGGAAACCAGAGATTTATAAAATACCTCCTCCATCAGTTCTTTTATATTGAAAAGACTTGCTTCTCTACATCGTAGTTTTTCAGAGCCCCTTGGTTAATTTTACCCTTGATTTATTTTTATGACATGCTAGCCTTTCAGGGAGTGTTGGATATACTTCTGTGATCTGCCAAGAGTCTCTGCCTTTCACTTTCCTTCTCTCAGGTACTAGAATATAGCAACATCTCTGTTAGGATTCTGCAGCCGCTCCTTTCAAACTTCGCCACTCCCGGCCTTGTTCTATCCTGTGGTGTTGTGTTCAACCCCCACCACAGGCTGCACCGAGATATTTCTCTCTTTGAGTAGAGGTTCTCATGTCAAAATAAGATAGCAGGGCTTGCTGACATTTTCCTAGGATATTTGTGCTCACAGGGTAGGCCGGGAGACCTTGATTGCTCTTTAATTATTAAGTTACAAGGAGATATATAGCAGTGGGGAAAAATCAGTTCTAGAGGAGAAAGCACCTTAGTGGCGTGTTACATTTGGGGAAGATTATTTTTGCATTTCCCTACTTGTAGGCCTTTTTTTCCCCCTCTCCTTTGCTGATCCAAGAATAGAACCAGACATATTAGATGGATTGCTTACATTTAGGCATCTCAAAGGTTAATGGTGATTGATGGAGATTATTGAGGGGAGAACTAATTTGCTTCTGTCTCACATTAGGCATGGGCGAACCACACTAAGACTGAACTAGTGATGTCTTCTTTTTACTGTAGTGAGGGGAGACAGGGAAACAGCAGCCCTCTCTCTGACCTTTGACAATATGTTGACCCATCAGAAGAATTTAATTTTTCTTCCAGGATAGAAATGTGGGAGTGAACTGGGGTGTGGTGATGAGGGTGTTATGAGTCTGATGTTGATATTTACAAATATGAGAAGTATACTCTGTCCCAGGACTGGGCCATCAAAAACTAGGGGTGAGTTATTGAGCAAGAGGGATGACAAATGGAAGTCCCATAAGTAGGTGCCTTTGAGTTCTGACCTGAAAAAGAAGCTAAATCACTCTAAAACAATGATGTTTCAGCCCAGTAGTGACATTAGCAGGCTCCCAGCACATTGGCAGTGTCGTGAGAGGGACTGATAGATATGTGGTTTGAAATAACGAAGTGGAATCTCTTTCACAAATCTTTAGATCTGCAGGTTGCTTTAGATGAAGTTTTACCTAGAACAAGAGCAATGAAAAATAAAGAATCTTTGGAGGTACCTGCTAAACTAGACTAAACATGAATATGAATCACCTAGGGATCTTATTAAACTATATATACTGATTGAGCAGTTCTGTGGTCGGGCCTGAGATTCTGAATTATTAACTTGCTCTGAGGTGATGTCTGTGCTGCTGCCCTAAGGACCAAATTTTTAAGTATCATTGTTAGGAACTTCAATAAGTAATATCACTCATATTTCTGCATGTTTAGTTTTTCCTTCTTTCTACTTAAGCATGAAAGTACTGTAAACAATGAAGAAATATTTTTCCCTGTGATATGTATAATATAGCCGTATTATGGGAAGACCAGTGATTAAAAATAGATATTAATAGGATCCAAAGTAAACCCACCAACCAACATACTGGAAATTCATTCTGATCACAAACCAAATACTGGGCTACACAGTGCTATTTACAGACATCTCCATATGGTACCATATTCACATGTGTGTGACACCAAACAGATGTCTGGAAAACAGATTTTTGTGACAGATCTTGACACAGGAAATATATCCATGCTCCATAAAACTTAATGGAAAAATGTAATGCTTAACTACGGTCCATTTTTAAAAAACAGATTGTAATATCTTCCACAGAGTTGGGCAAGGTTTGAGGAGTCTCCCTATCCAGGGAATTACGTAAGGGAATGTCAGCTGGTGGCATGGCATTTGATTGGCTGTTGATAATGTGTGTTTTGGATTTGCCATATTCAGCTCAGTATTCTATTTTAGATCATGAAGAAAGGATACATTCCTTTACTCCACTAAATATTTATCTGGTGAATCATTTCTGGAAGCGAGGGGATTACTGTGGTATTTCGAAATGGAAAGGCATATTTTCATAGATGCATGAGCAATGTGATCTCTGAGTCTGTTTCGAATGGTAATACACCAGGGGCTGAGAGTCTGCCAAAGTAGAACATCTGCTTCTAAGACACAGGCTTCTGGTTCATTCCTCTCTGTGTGCTATTGTTTTCTTTTGCTTGTTTTCTCAGGTTGTTAAATCTAGATTATATTTTATCAAGCGGTGGTCCCCAACCTTTTTGGCACCAGCAAATGGTTTCATGGAAGATAATTTTTCCATGGACTGGGGCTGGCAGGGGAATGGTTTCAGGTGGTTTAAGTGCATTTGCTTTATTGTACAGTCAATCCTCTCTGCTAATGATAATCTGTATTTGCAGCCGCTCCCCAGCGCTAGCATCACGGCCTCAGCTCCACATTAGATCATCAGGCATTAGATTCTCATAAGGAGCGTGCAACCTAGATCCCTTGAATGCACAGTTTACAGTAGGGTTCGGGCTTCTCTGAGAATCTCATGCCACCAGTGATCTGACAGGAGGCAGACCTTATGCGGCGATGCGAGTGATGGGGAGTGACTGCAAATAGAGATGAAGCTTTGCTCACTCACTTGCTGCTTACCTCCTGCTGTGAGGCCCAGTGCCTAACAGGCCATGGACCAGTATGAATCTGTGGCTCGGGGGCTGGGGACTGTAGTTATCAAGGACACAGAGAAGGAGCACTCAAAATTCTTCTATTATCTTACAACAGAGAAATCTGCAACATGTCTTTTGAATTTGAATAAAGATCTAAGAGTTCCTAATTATTAAATTATGCTTTATGGTACATTTTATTAAAAATGTTCTTCTCTTTTGAGCTCCCCGCTCTGCAGTCTTCCCTGGTGGGATCATGGTTGCATATGTGGATCTTTGCATCCCGTGAACAGCACAGGTAGATGGGAGGCCTGTGCTGGTGGTATGGGCAGCCCTGGATGGGGTGGTAGCGTAATATCTATGACATGTTCCTGCTATCCTGTCATCTTCATCCTGAATGCGCATCGCTTCTGACCCTGCAGTCTGCCATATTGCCAGATTGATCTGCACCTCCATGCCTCCCTCTCCCAGGCTTATTACTTTTATCTGGCGTGGTCTTCTGCTTTGCTCTGTTTCTCTTAATCCTTTCTAAGAGGCCCAGAGTTGAGCACTTTTCTCTCTTTATCTCCTCTATTTCAGAGGCACCTTCAGTGTACCGCAACTGTAGTGTTATGCTGTCTGTAATTGTGTGTTTTTATATCCGTGTATCCACTAGACTATAGACTGCTGGATGGCAGGGACTAAACTGTTCTTTATATTTCCATTGCCTAGTATAGTGGCAGATTTTAGCAGGTCCTCAAAAAATATTCACTGAGTGAATAAACTTCAGTAAAGTCATGGGACCTCCATATATGTAGATCACAATTTCCATGCATATAAAATCATTCTGAAAACAGGGAAAACTCACATTTGCTTAAGCAAGCTAAACTTTTAGAGACGCAGCGAGCTCTAGCGTGAGTAAGATAAGTGGGAAAATGAAAAGATTAACTGATGCTGCTTTACAGCTGGATCTTTGTGGATTATTTATAGCCTTTTTTTCTCTCTTAATATTTAATTCCTTGTGAAATACTTAATTCATCAGGAAATAATTAACTAAGCAGGAAATTAAATGTTTCTACATTACTACACAATCCTCCCATCCTGATGTTTAACAGAAATACTACAAATTGTTTTTTGTAATTTTTAAATATTTTGATTTTCCTATTTCTGTTAAGTTTTAAATGATCCAGGAGAGGAATAACAATTGATTTTGGTGCTTACCATATAAATTAAGTCCTACAAGTCTTGGGTATAACAATGCATCTATTGAACAACCATTTCACTAAAAGCATTTACATGGGTAGACAGGTATAAGGATCTGATTAGCAGTATTTTTAAGTGTCTTCTCAAAATTATTGTAATGATGGTTCGGGTATAGCTGGGAACCAAAAGAATTATGCTAAAAATATCAATGTGTATCTTTAATGTTGATAAGTCAGAGATTACTAATAGTGCTTGACTTTTAAACAGAGACCCCATTGAATAGAACTAGATAAGCCAACATCCAGGATGATTTCTTATCTAGACATATGTCAAATCTAGTTATGTTAAATTGTCTTCAGAAAACACACGATTTAAGTGACACCTTAATTAAAATATACTGCTGTAAAGTCTATAAACATCTTATGTCTTTGCTTACATTTTACCTATGTATAATGTCAGGGGTTCTCTACCTCTGAGAACTCAAAACTTGAAGAAATTAAGTCTGTTGTCTTGTCAGTAGAAATCAGTGGATTAGCTTAATGCTATTTTCACAGTTCAGTTCATTGTGTAGTTATCTAAGTAAATGTGTTTAGGGAATTAATTGCATTAAATTCCTTCTGATCCAAATCTGGGTAGGCTAGTTTCCAAATAGGATAATCCAAATTTCTTCTAAAAACCTTTCTTGGTTGGCTTGTTTTCACATCAGAGAAAATATAGCACATGTAAAAATTACAATTTCTAATATAAAAATACTTTGTTTGATAGGAATAAAATTTTTAAATAATGTTTGATACTTTATATATAGGTTATTTACTTATTTATATTCTCAGAGAGAAGAGGGCCCTGTCTTTTCAACTGCTGGTATTGAATATGATGATGATAAGTTGGTAATACTATTAAATATTAATAATAATGAACATTTATCAAATACTGTGTGTCAGTTTCCTTAGTTAATTATCTATTGCTGTATGGCAAACCACCCCAAAACTTAGTGGCTTCATTTAACAGCAATTATCATTTGTCAAGGTTTTGTGGATTGACTGGATGGTTCTTCTGCTTTATGTGAGGTTGGTTGGTGTGCTAGTTCAGCTGGAAGGGCCAATGGCCTCATTCACATGTCTAACATTTGGTTCCGCCTTGTAGCTGCGGACTCACTTGGATCTTTCTACAGGATTGCTTGGGCTTCCTTGCAGTATGGCAGCTAAATGTAAGAGCACTTTTAAAGAGGCAGAGGCAGAAACTGCAGATCTTGTAATGCCTAGAAATGATATAAATGTCATTTTTACAGCATTCTCTTGAGTAATGCAAGTCACAGGCTTGTTCAGTAGAAGGGGAGGGAAGGGAAATAGACTCTATCTCATATTGGGAAGAATGACAAATATTTTTTGGCCATCTTTAAATCCTATATAAATCCTGTGAGCTAAATACTATTCCAATTGATATTTTAAGGATAAGCAAATTAAGGCTTAGAAAGATTAAGTTGGTTTCCAAGGTCATCTAGTTATTAAGTGGTTTAAGTTTGAGTTTAGGTCCAGTTTTGCCTCTAGAGCTGGAGCTGTTAACCATTGTAATGTACACCTTCAGTGGTGTAGGCAGATTAAATATATTTCTAATCCAAAGCCAATATCTGAGGATGGTTTTATTGATGTGGGGGATTATTCCGTTTGCAATCAGACTGAGATTATAAACATAGATCATTTTATTGAAATGCTATCATGTGGTAAAAGTATTAGTTTCTCCAAATTTGTATATTTCTGGATTGTTGGATGAGATGAAAGGTAAAATTTTTAGACCTGATATTATTCTGTGCTTACTACATGTGTTAGCACACTTCCTTACCAAGAACAAATAAATAAAATCAGCTTTTTAAACCATATGGTTCCCAATGGGAGTATTCTGTTCTACTACAGTTTACAGTTTTCATATGGTTTCAATATTGTAGTGTTTACTATTCATTAACATGAAACACAGATTTTAAATTTCCTCTTTTTGGTTATTTCTGCTGCTTTGTGGTTTTCTTTGTTTTGAGAGCCAGTGTTATTCATGGATTTTTCTTTGTTGGAAAAAGAAAAAAAAGAAAAAGAAATGTTGGAGATGCCTCTGATAGTAAAGAAGAAAATAAAAATCAAGACTTCCAAATATACTGATGAAAGTTTTCATATTTACTTTAATTTTAATTTTCTATGTTGGGTTCTTGACATCCTGACTTTAGGATTTCTGCAATGTAAGATTGAGGCATATTGAGGAAAGTCTGTAAGTTCGAATTGTTATATATAGCATGTTGTATTTTCGTATTAGCTGCTAGTTGTGAAAAGGATTTATAGTTTTTGCTTAAAGCATGTAGACTTTTTAGTACCAGAGCTATCTAGTCTCTTGCTGACTAGAATAAAAGTGGTAATAGCCCCATAGAATGTTATAGGACCTTATAATTTAGGTACTATAACCCCCTCCTTTTATAGAGGCAGAAGCTTTGGATAAGAGAAGCTTTTACTCTTGTTCATGTCATGGAGTAGTACGACCCAGAACTGTGTCTAGAATCCCAGGCCACCAGCACCATATTTTCTTCCACTGTATCCCAGTATTTCTTTAATGAGCCTTATTGTTAGAAATGTGGAAATCTCTAGTCCAAGAAGATCGTATTACCACCATTCAGCTGTAGAACATGTTTAACTTTTTCTAGTTTATGAAAAGGCCTCTTTAAAATATTTAGTTGTTGTTATATTCAGATAGACTTTCATAGTGGTCCAAGGAAATTGTACTGCGAAGAACTGGTAGATGATTACAGCCATGTATTTTTAGGATACTTTACCTTTTTATGTTTTATTTTGAAACCAAAAAAGCTACTCGGCGTAGTCTCACTGCTTTAATAAGACAGCATTTCTGTGTGAGGCCATCAATATCTAAATCAGTGTCCTTCTCTTGAGCTGTTCTTATACATATGTGTCATATGGAAAAAAATGTGGTTAATTGAATCATCTGCTCACATGTAGCTATACATTTCTTTTATGATGTATGACAAAGAATACATGTGATGTGCAAATTTATCTATGTATCTATCATGGGCTTTCTTGGTCCTAAGAATATTTAATTTGAATTATGTTTTTTAGGAGACTGTTATAAAGGTAGGATCACCAACTAGATTTAAGGATCCAGACCCCCATTCTGTTTGAGCCATCTTTGGACTTTGGACTTAAGTGTTTGAGCTTTGCATTCCCTGCTTTTTATTTTTAAAATATGAAATTATAATTAAGAGGCCCTCTTTTAGTGAAGGATGTGGGTAAAAACTAGTGTGCCATTTGTCAATGTACTATGAGGAAAGGACTAATACTTTTTAGAAAATTGGGAATCACTGTGCAAGCGGTTTTGGTCAAGTGTACGAGAGATTCCTTTTCCATTTGAAAGTCGAAGCAGCCTGGTTACCAGGGCTCTTTCCGGGGTGGGGGACATTGCAGAGGGTCTGGAAGTGTATTCACTCTCCTATACGCACATTTCAGGTTTGCCTAAAAACATCGATACTATTAATAGTTTTTCAATGACATTTTTGTTTTCTATTGAATATAGGGCAATTTATAGAATAAAAAAAGAGAAAAACCATTTATCATAATTCTACTACCCAGAGGTTACTACTGATAATGTGTTTTTGTGTATATCCTGTATTTTTTCCTGTTTATACAGTATCTCTAAAGTGATATTTAACCTTCTAACAGAACTAAAGTTGTACTGGGCATACTATTTATTATCCTGCTTTTTTCACTTCACACTTTCATTTCATTCCCCACCACCACAGCCCCCAACCCAATGTGTTATGTATATCAGATTATGCCTAAAATAAATGGGAATTGCTTGGCAAATTTGTACTTTTTTTTTATATTTGCATCAGCGATTTGAATGGAGGTAATTTTAACCCCTCATTAGTTTAGTTTTCTTCTGTTAGTATTGCACAACATGAGCACCAGAGAGATGGCCTAGCTCTTTCTTCCTTCTGTGGTTCATTAGTCTTTTACTTGTCCTGTTGCAAGAGAACAGGGTTGAAGTGAGGCAGAGGTATCGATAAGGGAAATTACCAGAGCCAAAAGAAGGAAGGAATTGTCAGGGAACAGTAAGTGTGCTGGGAAACTGTGTTATTCTTCCTCAGAAAGTATGACAAATATGTTCTGTTTACTTGAGTTTCTGGAAACTGCACACGAGGGATATAGCATTAATTTCCTTTGTCTTGCTGGTATTCTGTTTTACCATCCAGGAACATAGAAAAAAAAATGATAGGATAAAAAAAGAATAGATTTGAAGGCTCACAGAGCAAAGGTTTTTTTTTTTTTTTCTAATTTGAAGTTAAACTTCAGATTTTTAATTCTCTATTAAAGTGGCTTTTTTGTAAAAATTTCTTTTCACCCAAATTTGGTAGAGAAGTGCTGTGAAAAATGGTAGAAAGGTTACCTTGGTTCCACGAATGGTAGAAATCCTTGAAGAAAATACTATTTTAGGAGAATTTCTAACTGTATGCTGTTGAGTAAAAACAGAACAAAAGCTCTCCTTGATATGTCAAAAGTAATAAAAATGGTGGGGTAGGGAATAGAACAAGTAGAAGATGATTAAGAATTTTCCTACTGGGTTTGAGGAAGGAATTGGAAAAAAACTGACCAATTATATATTTTTGATTCATATATTTAAAATTAAGGTGGAGGATCAGAAGCAATAAATAAGGACTAATTGACATTATTCAGATTGCTACTGGGAATTGCAAATAACAAAAATGTGAATCTAGATTTTTAAAAAAATTTGTTGCTGCTGTTGTTTCAAGTTCAAATTTGTTTTGTTTGTTCGTGAGACTCTTCTTTTATCACATAACCCTAGGTCATAAAAGTATAGTTTGCATATTTAATGTTTCTTTTCCGAACAAAACAAAGTTCTTCTGTGTTCTGGTTGTTACTTTGCATTTAGTTTACAGAACTTTCGTTGTATTTTATCTTAAAGGAATGAAAGAATGGATTTTTTTCTCTTCTGTCTCAAGAAGTAAATTGGTCTATATTTTTAAGATTTATTTTACAAAAGGATACTTGTTACAGATTAGGTTGAATCAAAGAAGTACAATATTAAGACAAAAGGCTTTTCTTTATTGTAGTAGATATTGTTAAGATTTTAAACCAGATGAAAGTATGACTGATCATATCATAATGTAGTAGGTTTTCATAGTAAATTTCCCAGATAAAACTGGTTGTTGAAAACATCAAAGAGATGTTTTTAATCCTATTTTGGCATTGCTGCAAAGTTGAAATAATTGGCTTTAAAAAAATTATTTGGGAACCTCTATTGAATATTGAGATAAGGTTTATTATAGTCCTTCTCTTCATGCATACTGCCGTCATAGTCTTAGGAGATTGCAAAATCCTCCTGGATGACCCTATTTAACTCTGGAGCTGTCTGATTTCTGGCATATTTCACCTTCACTCTATTATAGCTACCCATTGTGGGGCCTGCTTCATGTTGGTCAGAACCAAATTCATCTCCCCAGAATTCTTAAACTTCTCTCTCTCTCTTTTTCTCTTTCTCTCTCCATCTTCCTCTCTCCCTCTCCCTTTCCGATTGTCACCTTTGTTCTGTTTCTATCTTAGCTTTATCCCCACTATATTGTTCTTTACCTTTGGAAATCTCTAAGCCCCTTAAATTCATTAAGAGTAGTATTCTGTCATCTTCATCTTCGTGTCTTCAGTGCCTAGACCAGACCTGGCATACTTAGGTACTTAGTAAAGATTTGCAGAACAATGACTGAATGGCTATATCAAATACTCGTTCATTGTTTGCTATTTGTGGAATTATGAGAGGCTACCATGAGGACTGATGATTTTAATAAGATGAGGAATGATCAATTCTTACCTTATTAAGATTGCCATTAGTTTAATGGGTGACAGTGTTATATGGGAAAAAGAAGAAAGAAAACTATAATAAATATTTATAATTTTAAACAAAAGTGGTAAGTAGAATTAATAATAATAACCAGTAACTTATTTATGGAATATTTTTAAAATTCGATGCGTTAGACTCTTAGCTACATGTCTTATTTACTTCTTTCAACAACTCAATGACACATATTTTTTATTTAAAATTTTTAGAGAGGAGGAAACTGATTTAGAGAGGTTAAGTAACTTGTTCTAAGACTTATCAGCAGGGTAAGGATATGAACCCAGTGCTATTAAACTCCAGACCCTTTAATATAGGATACTGGAAAAATTAAGCAGGATATCTCATGGGAACTTCTCAAGGGATACTACATTTGAACGTGGTAGGCATATTATTTTATGCTTCAGTTATGTTTAAATAAGGCATTTGTGAATTTTCCTTTAAAACTGTTTATTTTAGAAGGTAAATATATTTGCCCTGTAAATAGCATTCTTATTTTGAGGGATAGTCTCTTGCTTTTAACTGAACATTTTAGATAACATATTCATGGGAATACTGCAGAGAGATCAAAGTATGCACAAGGTGCATCTCTCCTAGTCAAAATTTTGGGCTTGGCTCCCTAGCCATGCTAGTGATACATGATGTATTCTTTAGTAAAGGAAATGTTAAGGCCTTCCTTTGATTACCTATTTCAGTGCAGTTTTTTGGACTGGCTTAGTTTACTAAATTTCTTTTTTAAGCAAGCAGTTCAATATTCAGGAAGTAAAATGGAGTACTTTGAAAAATTGTCCTTCCACCTGTGTTTCAGGTTAGATTTGTTCTGGGCACACTCCTGACTTCTTTTATGATTTTGGGTAAACTCTGAGTCTCTACTGTTATTTGGACTTTTAATGTCTGCTTTGTACTCCTCTTAGGGATATTGAAAATTTTAAAACATTTGGGCAGCGGGGGACGTGTAAGGATCTAGTTTTAAGACTTTTAGAGCCCATCTTAATAATAGTCTCTATTCCCATGAGGGAAAAATGAAAGGCAAGGCTTACATCAGCATATTCTACTCACTTACTGAGGAATCACAGTGTTCCCAAGGTCATGAACAGTGTGAAGTAACTCTCTAATCCCATTTTGGAAGGCACTACGTCAGAAACACAGTGAAAATTGCTCCTTAACTGGACGTGATTCTCATTTTAAGTGCTGCTGTTTATATATTCTTTTATGTACTGCATTTCTTTTTATGTTGAATTTGTTTCACCTTGTAAAGATTGAGAAGAGCATGTTCTAGCTTTTAAGTGTGAGAATTGGATTATTAATAGTTTTTGGATAAAGATCATCTCCGAAGATTGGATTATGAATAGTTTTTGGGTAAACCATTTCTTTTATGAAAAGCAGAACATTCTCACAGACTTTGGATCTCACTGAAAAATGAGGTGTCATTTAAAGTTTTTTACTAATTCAACATTTAAAGCTTTTTATTTCCTCCTTGATTTATGACACAGCTGTTTCTGAATGGAGAAAATGCAGGAACTTCATGAAATGTAATTAGATTATGTTCTTTGTGTGTCTCCCACATGTAGTGGAGGCTACTAATCAAACCTTGATATTTTTCTATTTTTTTGAATTTAATTCAAGAAAAGAAGGCTATAATTAGGGTACATTTCTCCTACCACATTGTGTTATAATAATCTCTTCATGTTATTTGGTTTCATAATATATGATCACTTCATTAGTAGCACTGTGCTATTTGACATCAAACCTTATGTACCTCCGTGTGCTTATGATGTTGGCTGTACCTTCTTAAACTACCAAGATTTGTTCATAAACAGTGAAGCTCCTTCATTCCAACAGAGTCATAATGCTAGTTCACTCTAGTTGAACTCCACCTTCTAGGTTAATCCCGAATATGTAACTTGACTTTTAGAGAAATTGATTCATACTGTTTTAAAGAAATACAATATAGATGACCAAATCCAGGATAAAAGAGATGTTTTGTTGTTTAGGTGATAATCTTGACATTGTGGATGCATTTCACATTTCTCTCTCTTTCTGTCTTTCTCTTTTTTTAAATGTAGCTAGCATTCCTTTTCCATGCCCTCAACTTTGTTTTTACTCTGACCTCCTCTCTTATTTAAGACTCCTCTAATATTAACATCTTTAGTAGTTTGCCCAATATTGACATCTAATTTCGATACCTGGTATTTCAAAATACTTTTCTTCTGAGACTATTCTAAACAAAATTCCATGCAAAACAGATTAATAAATGGCTCACATTATAGTGGTTAATGGAAGATACGTGGTTGTAAGTAGCTTCTCTTAAAAGTGAAAGAATCAGTGTTGAAAAATTCCATGTAAAATTAATTAAAATTATAAGATTATTGAGTCTTTGTGAACTAACATTTATTTATTTGTGGTTTGTTTGAGTTTTAGTGATAGGAACATATTCTCTAAGTAAGTATCAAATTCTTTATTAAGCAGTCATTATTTTTGGTCTTATGACTATGAGAAATCAGGTAAGCATAAGGAAAATTGACAAAGTATGGAAAAATTACATAAAAGAAAAACCATTTCATCTACAAAGATGTACGATTTTTGCTTGTCTTTCCCCTATGTCTAGATGATTAGAGATGATTATATTCTTGGATTTTTTTTTTCCCAAAATAGGAGGCTATTCAAAAAAATAGATATCTAAGGATATAGAGTACAGTGGGGAATTAAAGCACCTACTGCATAGAAAAAATAATAAACAAAAAGAAATCACAGAATCACATAAAAAAATTCTGTGTGGTATGGTAATATATTTAAATGATGTCAAATAGCAGAATTAGCTGTCATACCTTGGTGTAGATTGCAGCCTCTGTAAATCAATCTTTTAAATAATGAGTGTCCAAAATGATCATTTACATATGTGTTTTTTGACTGTATAAATATTAATATAAAATAAATATATATATATACACACATTCTGGTATATGTGAAAAATAAGGTAACACGAAACTGATGCATTCAAATATTCTTAATATGAGTTTGAGTTTTTCTCAAGACTAAAGACAAAATATATTTTTCATTGCCTTAGTTTATGCAAAAAATCAAATAAAAATGTGGTGATCAACATGCAGGAGCAAGAAAAGGGAACCGTATACACATTTTATGATCAAAAAGTGATTGGTTATACAGATACTATTGGCTATTAGAGCTTCTAGACTATAAATTATATGTTACTATTTCTGTTTTAAAGGTTAGTGTCTACATAGCCAGTGGATCAGATGTCCAAGATGGATTATCATTGGCATTGTGCTTCAGCCTTTAGATCTAACAAGTAAAAATGAAAAACATTTGGATATGAAAAAAAAAACAAAAAACAAAGAAACAAGGGGATGGAGTGCAGCCAATTCAGAAAATAAGGAACAGTTGGTTTACCCTAATTATAGCCATCTTGATTTTTCTTTATTCTTCTGTATGCATCAATTGTAAGTTTGGTGGAAAATAAAACCTTTAGCTCAATTATATAAATAAATTTATTGCAGATTTCCTAAAGTGACTTTATGTTTTCCTTAAAACTCAAATCTTAAAAGTCAGTTGTAGTTTGTATTGGCCACAAGACTTTCCTTTGATATGGTATAACATTTCATTTTTCATTTTTTTAAGACTGAATATCTCGTATCTACATGAGAAAGTGTTTGTCTAAATGAGAAAGTGTTCACATAGATGAGAAAAGCAGGTCAATATCAAAGATTCAATTAATTAACAGAAATTTTACACATGGATAGGGTTGAGGTGTGCAAAAGCGTGGCTGAATCTAAGAAAATGATAGAATATTTATGTATAACCATAATAAATTTTCATATTGTTTATTGTTGCAGATTAAGCACTAAAATAAGACTTAAGTTCTGACTTCCATTTTTCATAAATGTTATCATGGATAACATAGGTTATGGAAATAAGTGACTCACTTTGTAATGGAGATAAACTTATTGATATTATAGAATACTTCATACTTTATTATTTTCTCCTCATTACTATTTTTCCCACTTTTTATCATGAATATATTTATTCTAAGTTCATCTTACATGGAAAATTATATGTTTCTTTTGTAAATATTTTAGAACGAATGATGCCTGTTGACTTTATTGACAGGTG
The DNA here is from genome assembly GCA_004363605.1 of Indri indri. Classification (NCBI taxonomy): domain Eukaryota; kingdom Metazoa; phylum Chordata; class Mammalia; order Primates; family Indriidae; genus Indri; species Indri indri. The sequence continues at coordinate 85,124 of RJWJ010001678.1, forward strand.
CAGAATACATGATCTCTTTGGTAACAAACATGGCTTTTTGTTTGTTATTTGAGAGTCATTAAACATAGATACGTGAGTAAATATGGGACAGAGTCCTACAGCTTTCAATGACAAAGGCCCATTGCTACATTATATGGTTTTATATGTTGTAAATTTGATAGCTTTCTCTGTGTTAATTTTCCTCTATATTTTCTTTGAGCCCTAAGGCAGTTGCCTCCACCCCACCTCCCAACAGACACACACATAATAACTGAGGCTTCAAAATGGAAATATATACAGTATGTATCTGTTGAATTCTGGTCATTCTAAGTAAACAGGAATATAAAAAAGCATGCTCAGTTTAAAACTGAAAAATTCTTTAGTATTTTTTGTTTCAGTTGCTTCTATGCTTTGTAACACTAGCAGTTTTGGACTGATTCACAACATAATGTGGCAAACTTAAGAAATGGTAGGAAGGATTATAGGTGATTGATAGTATTATTTCAAAGTATGAAGCATGTTTTAAATCATATCAGAATCCCCAGAACTTAACATAGAAATTAGAACAGTGGTGATACCTGCATCTCCATTCTTAACCCTTTTTTTTCATACTTCCACAATTGTTTCCTCCTAAAGCGGAGATTTCATCAAGCCCTTAGTCTTTTGAAACCATTTGACTCCCTATTCCTTATAGCAGTGCCTCTTAATGAGAGGAACACATTAGAATTGCCCAAGGAGCTTCTATAATATGCACATATCTAGAAACTATCATTGGAAAATCTAATTTTTAGGTAGGAATGGCAAATATATTTGACAAAAACTTTGCACATTGATTCAGATGCCTCTTTCTGTCATATCCCACCCAGACTTTGTCACCCTGTCTGATGTCCTTTCCTCCTGCTACTGTCTGTTCTGCTCTAGCCATGCCAAACATAAGTATTATACAAATACTTTGTTCTATTTCTTGCCTACAAACTTTTGTACATTGCCGTTTCTATTGCCTGGAATACCTTTTTCTTCCCTTTCCTCCCTCCCTTTCTTTCTCTCCACTACAGGTCATTCAGCTATCAAACAGTGACTTGCCTACCTAGATTCTCCTCTAATGGCAAATCTTCCCTTACTCCTCCAGGTAGAAATAGTCACTCTGTCTTTTGTGTTTAGGATTTATATTTGACTATGATATTTTCAGGTGTCCATCTGTAGCATTAAACTGTAAGCTCAATGATATCATGTAATTGATCTTGTTCTTGTTTATGTTAAATGAATACATCAATGAATAATAAAGTGAAAGCTTGTTAGGAATTTAAATGTACATTATTTTTATGAACATTGTTTTTAGGGGCATCATTAAGTTGAGGTTCATGATCAAACACCAAGACCTACATTGATACATACCTAATATTATTTGTCTTAATATGTATTCCCATTAAAACTATGTGCATATTGATATTTATTTTTCTCTTCATTTTTTTTCCCTGTGTCTACAGACGAAATCTCACAAAACTGTCCCTTATCTTCAGTCACATGCTGGCAGAAATCAAAGCAATCTTTCCCAATGGTCAATTCCAGGGAGATAACTTTCGTATCACAAAAGCAGATGCTGCTGAATTCTGGAGAAAGTTTTTTGGAGACAAGTAAGTAAAAGTCATTTTTATAATTTGGATCTATCTTTCAATGGTTACCTAGTCCTGCCTCTAGTTGCATATGGTATAGAATAGATTTTACTTGAGTATTTTGAAAATGTATTTGAATGTTTTTGATAAGTGTTTTGATTGGTAGATTTTGGTGACATCACCAAAAGTATGTCTGAATAATGAAATAGTTTTTTAATTACTACAAAGTAACATCAGATTATACAGTGTTATTTATTTATTGAGCATTCATTGAGTTAGTTTGCTCTAAGTAGCAGAAATATGTAAGGTAGTGTCTCTGTGTGAGAAGGTCATAACTTCTTGTGAGTATACACCTAAGACATATATACAATATAAAAGGTAGAAGGGAATAGATTCTTTAAAAATGGTATAAATAAATTGCTCTGATAATTTAGAGAGGACAGTTGCTTCAGGACTGGAGTAATCAGGGACTGCCTCCTAGAGAGGGTGGTGTGTTAAGCTTAGTTAAGATTTGAAACTGAGGAAAGAGAAGGCCCTAGAACCCTGATCTACCCTTTCTTTGTTTTATTACACAGAGGATATACACATGTGAATATGATATAGAGGATAATATTATCAGAAAGTTGAAGTATAGCACAAAGTAGCTGGATAAAGTTGTTTTCCATTAGGTACTTCCTACTCAGCTACAAATTCTGGTGAGCTCAGTAAATAGATAATAGGAATTGAATGTCTAAAGTCGGCATAACTTATGTAAAACTTGCAAAACTTTTGCTGAATGTCTCAGTAAGATGACTAAGAACTGAGCATCAGGAGACAAGTGGTTTCCTCAATAACCTTTTAAGGGTCCCTTTTAATGAGAGTGCATCCTCAGAAGGTCTAGAATATAGGCAAAACCCTGGCTGAATAATAAGGAGGAAAAGTGATTGCTTACACATGGATTATTGTTTAATCCTATATTAAAGATCTATATTTATCCACTAACTGATGAAATTAGACATATAAAATGTCAGTATACACTTGACGTTTTAGTGCTTTGATAATGGTGAACTGTAATATTGGTTTTTCTTTTCTTGTTGCTTACAAAGTGCTATTTTTATCTAGAGCTACCACCAAGATTGGGATATAATTACATAGAGTAATGCACATTTTATTAAATACATAATTTTTGGCTTTAAAAATATTGAAGCCTATTTCCCACATCTTATACTAAAATGTATTCTGAATTATTTCTAGGCGTTAAAGGAGAAAATACCATTATTACCATTAACATGGACATTTTGTGTTCTAGAAATTTAGCTATTTGTAATATTCCTATATTCATTCACAAATGTGGTGGAATTATAAGAAAAGGTTTATTCTCATCTGTATTAGAATAATAGTCAAGAGTATACTAATTAAATATTTGTAGAAAGCAGAAGGTCTTGCTAAGTTCAGGATGTAAGAACTGAGGGGGTTTCTTGCAGTTGCAGGTCATGTATTAATGCTGTAAGCCTAGTGCAAACAGTTGGTAACCTTCAAAATTAACTTTCTCTGAAAGTTTTAAAAAAAATACATAGGACAAATTGTTTGTGGTATTTCTTTTTGAAAACTGAAAATTCTGGTGGGTTATTAAATTGTTTACTTGCCATAAGGTCAGTAAAAAATGGAAAGATTGTTCACGTGTTTTCTAAGAGAGGAGTTTACTTTGCTGGCACCTCAAGCCACAGAGAATTATGCATTTGAGACATCTTTATTTTCCTTTATTTATAACCACAGACATCAAGGGACTGAAATTTCTGTTCAACTGCTACATGAGTGAAATCACCACTATATCAAATGGGGAATTCTTGAAATACCGATTAAGTACTCTCCCTGCCTACCAAATCCTTTTGCCTTTTTGTCTCCTGTTTTCACTGAATTAAGAAAGTTGTTTAATTTGTCTTTAACATTTTTATTTTGTGGATAATAGCCAAATTTCAAGCTACTTCTGGAATTTATACATATTTTTATAGTCATCCAAATTCATGATTTCCTTTATTAAATAATTGGAAAAACCATATTCTTCATGGGTTTTCACCTCGTAGTTCCATAGTATTTTAGCAAATGAATGAACACATACATCTATAGTGTAATCCTTTCAAAGGCTTGGATCCTTTCAAAGGCTTGAATTATTTTATTTTCATTATGCTAGTACAAATACTAGTTTGTATTTTCCCAAAACTTAGTTCTCCTATGGCAACATGCCTATCATTTATACTGCTACACATTGAGGCCATGTGAGAATGCTTTCATTTAACCTAACTGGTGCCTTTAAACTTGAAGACAGCATTAAATAGAACCATTAATCCATTCATGAGGGCAGAGTCTTCAGGACCTGATCACCTCTTAAAGGTCTCACTGTCTTAATGCAGTCACAATGGTGATTAAATTCAACATGAGTTTTGGAGAGGCCATTCAAACCGTAGCACTGTCTTTTTGAAGTTATGACAGGACCACCTCTCTGCTCAGGGCCCAATCCTAGCAACCGAGAGACTCTGTCTCCCTCGAGGCCCAAAGAGAGCCATAACACAACATGTACCATAGCCAACTGGTTGGGAAATTCTGCATTTGTTCAGTGTTTATGCAAATTATTTTAATATTTTAACAGTTTAATCCTGCATTTGCTTTCTTAGTCCATTGGCCAGGATATAGTAGAAATATGTAGGCAAAGAAAAATGACATTAATTGAATAAATGTATCTAAGTACTTTCTGCAAAATGAAACCAATGGCAAACTAAATTTCCACCCTCTGGAATAGTTTTATAATCTAGAAACTAAGCATGAAGCTCAAAAAATATATTACTAGCTGTTTTTTACAAAAAGAACATTAATGTGATTGGACTCTGAGTGGCTGTCATTTTTCTCAGCAAGTCAGGTAGCACTTCCTGGGTTTCTCATGCTGTGCACTTCTTGACATTGAGGAGATTCAGACATAAATTTTCAAACAAATTATAATTCAGCAAGAACCAGGAATTCTAACTCTTGAATCTTCTTGCGCATCCTCTTCTCCCTGTACTTAATTTAGTTCAGGTTCTCATCTTCAAGTTGAAGTTAAAAACTCTTGCCTGGATTACTGCAATAGCCTTCTGATTGGTCTTCCTGTCTTTAATAACAGCCTGTCAGTTGTTCTTCTTAGTGAGACCAGGTAGCTCTCTAAAAAGCAGAACTAATCTTTTGCTTGAAGTTCTTCCATAAGATTGGATTCAGAGTTAAAGTCTAAAACCCCATTAAAATGACAAGCGTTAGGAAGTGTTTTTTCTAGCTTAATTTTTTATACTCAGCTTATCTCCAAAGAAACAAACTACTCAACACTCATGTTTCCTAAGGTAATGAGGAACACTCAACACTCATGTTTCTCATTTTCCACTCTTCAGTATCTTTGTTTCCCTATATACCCCACTGCTTGGATAGCCAGTCACCCATGCCCTACCTAGGCTTACCACTTCGGAGGCTTTCCTTGACTATCCTAAAGTGAATATCCTTACTCTGTGCTGCCATGTACCTGGGCTCACATCTGTCATCCTAGATTACAGTGAATTGCTGACATTTCCCCGTTTCCCAATTGACAGATTTCCAATAGGTTAGAAAGATTCCTTGAAGGCAGAGACTATGTCTTACTTATTTGTGTGTTTTTCTTTTTTTTTTTTTTTTCGAGCCTGGCATGTTTCCTGTAACATGGAGCACTAACAGTTGTTAACAGACTATGTGAAGAATCATGGATGAATAATGTCTATCCTCTGCTCTCATTTTATAATGACTTTATTATTTACAAATTGACCTTTTTAAATTATCATTTACCACAGTTCTACTCCATAGAACCTCTCTTCTCTATTTTCTTCTGTCTCGGAATTTTGACAGCTTTCTTCAAGTCCAGTTCTGAAGTCCCTTTTTCTGGATTTTTCTTACTCATATACACCCCTCCACATGGTCAATGTTAATTACTTCATTGTTTTCCTATTATATTTTAGAAACATGTATATTATAGAATGTATGTTTACTATGTGGGTCTGTCCTGCTTGACTGCAAACCTCCTCAGTGACTTTTTATCCAAAAATTAGTGAAAACAGACACATTTATTAGAATTATTATATGCCATCCTCTGTGTTCAATGCTTTCAGTTATGCCGACTCCATTTTTAGTATAATATTTAAACAGTTCTTCAAATGATTATTGAATGAGTCCTTTGAATACTCTATGTATGTATTATAGACAGTACTTGTTGGTTGAATGTATGAGACATGATATAATTTTTCTACCATTTAAGCACTCTTTTCCTTTACTTACGTCTTATTCTTCTGTCAAGTTGGCTTATTTGGCTGTTCTCTGGCATGTCAGCAATCATGGGTTTCTATGTCTTTGCTCACATTGCTCCCTCCACTTAAAGATTTTTATAATCTCTGGCATAAGAATTCTTTCTGATCCCTCAAAGTCCATCTTGTTCATGATTTTGCCCTACTGTTATTACTAGATCTCATACTTCTTAAACTCCTCTAAACTCTGGCTTATCTTCTGCATTTACTACTTTTATCTTTATATTAAACGATGTCTAGTTATCACACTTCTCCTTAGATTATAAGCTCCACGGAATCAGGCTTACTTAGTTCTGCAGTAGCTCAGCACAATGTATAGACCTTCAGGAACTGTTGTACATTTAATTCAGATGTGTTGAGAAGCAGAGGAATATGCATGAGCATGTGAGATGGAGAGATAAAGAGGCAGAGCTTGCTTGCTTGATTATTAAAATTGGGAGACAGCATGTTTACTGTTACTCATTCAGGCTCTCAAGCCAGGTTGTCTGTACAGGTTCCAACTGCAACCTTTATTAGCTTTGTGACTTTGGGGAAGCTACTGGTTTTCTCTATCCATCTGTTTCCTCACTTATAAAATGTGGATAATACTAATAATACCTACTATCTAGGATTATTGTGAAAGTAAAAAAGGCACATAAAACTATGTCTGGCACATTATAAGTGCTATATGTTATGGAATAATTAATCAATTTAAACTTTTAATCTTTCTCCAAATGCTATCGGTATATTTATTATTACTTCCACAATTAATATAATTAATATTTGCCTTTGTATGATGGAGTATCCATGTGCCCTAGCAATCTAAGAGCAAAAGCAAAAAAAAAAAAAAATGAAAAAAATGTTTTAATATTATGTGTATCTGTAGATAAAAGATAGGGTTGAAGATAAGAAATTGTCTTCCTTACCATAGAGAAAAATAATCTATTTATAGCTCAGTTTATTGCCTTTACCTTTGATTTCCGGGGGAAGTGGTATGGACCTTCTTTGGTTTTGTATATTTTTCTTTCATTTTTAATAAGAAACAAAGGAAAATGATTTATTTACCTTTCCAGTGAGTGAGATAACATGTTCTAGCATATTAACTAGATCGATTTTCCTACTAGTTAAAGAAAAAACAGCTTAGCTATATTTAATTAAAAGAGGGGGTACACAGTAGAAATTAAGGGCTCTTACAATGAAACTGTATAACAAGTACTCTAGAAAGAAAGAAAAAAGAACTAAAATAGGACTTAACTAATTTCTAATCAATATTTCTACTAGTTAGCCACCTCCCATTGTTGCCCATTTAAAAAAAATCTAGTATCTTTATGTCGATAAGAAAAATAAAATCTTGTATATTTATTGGAGGCCTATTTAGTTCAACTCACAAGACCCTACATAGAAAGAACAAATAAGATGCTAAATTATAACTTTCTACCTAAAAGGGGTATGTATTCAATTTGGGGAAGATGGGGTATACAAAGATGATAAATACTTTAAATTAGTTTTGTATCATTAGAAAATTGCCTCAGGAATATCACAAATAGTTGATTTTACTAGTACATTGTCATCAGTGCTCTTGAGAGACCAGGTGCATTGCCAATGAGCAGTACTTTACTATGAAAGAAATCTTTTTTCTATGAACAGTAGGTCTCAACAGTGGGTTTAAAATATTCAGTAATTCAGGCTTTGTTTTTCCATTTATACAGCACAAGCGTGGTAGATTTAGCGTAAGTTTTAGGCCATAGGATTTTCAGAATGGTAGATGAGTATTGGGTTCGACTTAAAGTTACCAGCTTCATTTGTCCCAAACAAGAGTCAGCCTGTCCTTTGAAGCTTTGAAGCCAGGCGTTGACTTCTCTTCTCTAGGTGTGAAAATGCTAGAGGGCATCTGTCATCTTAAGGCTACATCTTTTGTCTTCATTGAAAATCTGTTGTTTAGGGTAGCCACCTTCATCAATTATTTTAGCGAGATCTTCTGGATAACTTGCAGCTTCTCCATCACCTTGCACTTTTATTAATATGTTGTGGAGACAGCTTCTTTCCTTAGACCTTATGAACCAACCTCTGCTAGCCTCAAACTTTTTTCTTGCAGCTTCCTTTCTTCTGTTAGCCTTCACAGGATTGAAGACAGTTAGGGCTTTGCTCTAGATTATGTTTTGGCTTAAAGGAGTGTTGTGACTGGTTTGATCTTCTATCCATGCTACTAAACTTTCTTCGTATCAGCAATAAGGCTGTTTCACTTTCTCATCATTCATGTGTTTGCTACAGTAGCACTTTCCATTTCCTTCAAGAACTCTTCCTTTGCATTCACAACTTGGCAGTCTGTTTGCTGTAAGAAGCTCAGCTTTCTGCCTCTCAGCTTTTGACCTGCCTTCCTCACTAAGCTTCATCATTTCTATCTTTCAAAGTGAGAGACATGCGATTCTTCCTTTTATTAGAACATTTAGAGGCCATGCTAGGGTTATTAATTGGCCTAATTAATTTATCATTGCTGTGTCTTTGGGGATAGAGAGGCCCGAGGAGAGGAAGAGAAGGGGAAATGGCCAGTCAGTGGAGAAGTCAGATCACATCCAACATTTGTACATCAAGTTTGCTGTCTAACATGGGCACGATTTGTGGTGCGCCAAAATAATTTTAATGTTAACATCAAAGATCACTGATCACAGATCACTATAACAGATATAATAATACTGAATATTTGAGATACAGTGAGAATGAGCAAAACATGACTTAGAGACATGACATCAGCATGTGCTGTTGGAAAAATGGCACCAATAGACTTGTTAAATGCAGGGTTGCCACAAACTTTCAATTTGTAAAATACTTGGTATCCGCAAAGTGCAATAAAATGAATTGCAGTAAAATGAGGTATGACTGTAGTTATTTATAGAGTGGTCAGAGGAGTGCTCAGCCTCTAGGGAGAAGCTGGTGTTTTGTATACATTGTACACATACTAATGTGTGTGTAGTCTACTAATAGACTGGAGCCTTCCCGTCTATTCAGTGGGGAATGGTATGACTGGGACCGAATTGTTATGGTGTCTGCTGTAGTTCAAAAGAAAATTTTACAGTAACTTAAAAGGTTAAATAAATGCATTCATGTTTTTCTTACACTTGTTTTTCTTTTTCCTTACTCTCTTTATTCTGAACCCTCTCAATAAGTGACATTTACCTCAGTGAACTCTCCATAATTTAGGTCCTGGTTCTCATCCTTTTTTTTTTTTTTTTTTTGAGACAGAGTCTCACTCTGTTGCCTGGGCTAGAGTGCCGTGGCATCAGCCTAGCTCACAGCAACCTCAGACTACTGGGCTCAAATGATCCTCCTGCCTCAGCCTCCCGGGTAGCTGGGACTACAGGCATGTGCCACCATGCCTGGCTAATTTTTTCTATATATTTTTAGCTGTCCAAGTAATTTCTTTCTATTTTTTAGTAGAGACGAGGTCTCGCTCCTGCTCAGGCTGTTCTCGATCTCCTGAGCTCAAACTATCCGCCCGCCTTGGCCTCCCGGAGTGCTAGGATTACAGGCGTGAGCCACTGCACCTGGCCCTGGTTCTCATCCATGAAGCTTGATTTTATTAGAGCCAAGAATATGTTTAGAGAGTAGATACAAATTAAGCAAACTCACAAACTGATCTATAACATACAATAATAGTTTTATTAATTTATAGTGATTAATGCCACTGTCAGGCAATTGAGGATGCTTACATCACTATAGATAAATTATATGTGTAGCCATATTATACCCAGAAGATTCATTCCTTGTTGAACATGTAATCCAAACAAGGGATGATGGTTTATGACCCACAATAGGGATTCCACTGCTTTGAAAGCTCTGTCCATTTCTGGCCCTTTGGACTTTTGTTTTCCAAATGCAGTGTTGCACTATTAAAACTCTTTTCTTTGGAATCCTGACAATGGGGAAAAATTGATAGGCTTTAAGTAGGGAAGTGGTCACACTCATGTAATAGGTGAATCGCTCTTGCTACAGTATGATAATGAATTTGAGCAGTGGTCTCAACCCATTTGATTGTACAGGGAATTAGTGTTCAGGGAATAAGTGTAAGAAAATCATGTTACTCTGGCCACTGCTCTTGCTATGAGTAACAAAGTCCTTTGACTCTGACCCAGAAACCTGGTGTCCTCTTCCACTATACGTAAAACTGTGATAGGCCAACTTGTTAGTTTGCAAGTAGGGTAGAATATCAAACTCTGCAGTTCTTTGGGATCATGTTCTGTTGGTAGAAAAAATATGACTCACTAGCAAAGTCAATAAAACTTTTAAAGTCAACGTACAGGGATTTGTTTTTCATAAATAGACTGCTAATAATAGACTCCTTATTTTAAAATTTGATTATTAATAGGAAATACAATAATTATTTTCCCTGTATGGTTTTGTTTTGCTTTGTTATTCCTCAGTAACAAAGGAATTATTCAAAAATATCATCAGTAGTTTCTCTTGTTAAAAGGAATTTTTGGTGGATCTAAGCACAACAATATATACATAGTTTCTCCTGTCAGAGTTTTAGAAGTGTTATTGGAAGCTACTTCTTTTGTCGCAAATTATCTTATACCTCTAGGAGGTTAGCCCATTGCTTCTTAACTTAATTGACTTATGTTGAGAGACTTATGGGGAATTTTGTTTTATTACTGGCTTTTATTGTTTGTTTGTAAGGCTGAGCTCTTATTGCTAAAGAGAAGAACATTTCAAATCCTTATTTAAGCCCCTCTGTGGCAGGACTTTCTAATTTTAGAATATATAATTTTCTAATTTTATTTAAGGTGACCTCAGCAGATCAAAGGCATCTTGCCATGACCCATGAGCTATTGTATTGCATGAACTTAGCAAGTATTACTGAATTTTCAGAGAAAATATACTGAAGAAAAGTTGTGCTTTAGGAAGAAAAGAACAAATATTCATTAAGACCAGAATCTTTCTGTTCTATGGTCAGTGGCTTCTAAATGGAAAAATTCAAAAATTACATTTTGATGGATTGTGCTTACAACTCCTTTTCCAATTTCTTTCCACTAATAAACTTTATTTTCAAAGTCAGAAAACAAATAGAAATGTGTGCAAAGTAATTTCATGGCTACAGTAAGTTTATTATTTATTATTTATTATGTCCAAAGGTTGTGATGTGAGACCAGAAGTTAAAAAGCATCAACTCTATCACATGACTGAAGTTATTGAGAAAATGAGGAATAATACTAAAGAAACTATTTCCTTTGTTCCTGCAATCTTATAAAAAATGTTATGATTCTAGATTTAGGTTTCAGAATATGGAAATGAGAATCAAACTTGTCCACTGTACACAGAAGTAAAGTAATGCTTATCTACACTATAGACAAAACGTTATGAGCTTTTTGACAAAGAAAAAGAAATTTATCACAAATACCCAGTATCTGTATCTTTCTCTGTGAGTGTCAGGAATTTTCATTTATGAGGAAGAATGGTTAGATCTAATTATGACTATCCTTGGTAACCATGGTTACCATGGTATCAAAGATGGCTTGTTGTAAGGCAACTATTTGACCAGAGTAGTTTTGATAATGCTCTTTCTGTGGCCTGCTGGAAAACAATTGTTTTTCCCTTATTGATGGAATAGCAAACACAGTAATAGTCTGAAAAGAATTTATTTTCATATCATTTAAGAAATTGAGTCATTACAAAAAAAGATTGGATTTAAGGAATAGCTATATACAAAATGTCAATGGATTTAGCAATCACAGTGTTAATATTTTGCATGCATAATAAAAATCAAAACATATCATATATCTTATGAGTATCCTATTATCCTCTCAACAAAGCTAGCCTTCAATTTAAAAGTACTGACACTGAACATACTTTTGCTGATCAAGGTGAATTTTGTGGAACAATTTACATAAAATTAAAAATAGAGATGCTATACTATAGATAGAACAGATTTCCTTTTTGTTTAAGATCAACAGTAGATATCCCTTAGCAGAATGGATTTCAAGTCACCATCACCACCACAAAAAAACAACAAACAACTAAACAAATATGTTGATTTCCTTGTTTGTATTATGTGGTTACTTTGTCCGTTCCCACATTTCTTTCTTTTTTTTAATCTTAGATTTTTAACGTGATATTTTTCTAAAGTTTAACATGTAATTAAAGTTTAATGTACATAGAGAAAAATGCAAAAATCATAAATATGGGGTGACATATTTTTACATAGTGAACACACTAACATAAATGCTACCCAAATAAGGTAGCGTATTACCTACATCTTGGAAGACTCCTCCTCCCAAATCCCCAGCAAGTTCCATACAGTCACTGCCTGCACACAGTGGTTCTGACATGTAGCATCATAGAATCATACGTAGTTGAAATTATATACATTATACTCTTTTTCATGTTTATGGAATTCAACTCTGTACTTGCATGTAGCAGTACTTGGTTCATTCTCCTTGTTCCATTCTGTAGCTATAGCACAATTGATCTATTCATTCTGTTGTTGATGGGCATTGGAGTCTTCCTCTTTGGGATTATTATCAGTAGTGCTGCTATGGACTTTTCTTGTACATTTTAAAACATATCTGTACATTCTGTTGAGTGTATATAAGATGCAATTCTTGGCTCCTAGGCTATGTAAAGTGTTACCTTTCGTAGACCTCCAAAGTGTTTTACAAAGTCGTACCAATTTGATGACCTATGAGCAGTGTCTAAAGGTTTCTGTTGCTCTGTATCCTTCTCAACACTTTATAAAGTCATTTATCTTTTTTATTAATAAGTCATTCCTTTGGGGTTGAGTAGGATTTCATTGTATTTTTAATTTACATTTCCTAATGACAATAAGATTGAGTACATATTTGTATATTTATTGAGCATTTTGATTTACTTTTATTGTGTTTGTGAAAATTGCCCAATTTTTATTGTTGTTCTTATTTATTTTTAGAAGTTTTTATGTGTTATAGATGTAAATCTTTTAATGATTATACATATATAAATAATTGCTCCCAATATATGGTTTTCTTTTTCAGTTTGTTAATGGTGTGTTTTCATGAACACAGCTTTTTAATTTATATTTTTTCTTTCCACTTTGAGCATTTGGCTTCTGTTTAAATTTTTTGCCAGCTCCAAAATAATGTAATATTCTTTTATGTTTCTTTTAAAAACCTTTATTGTTTTACCTTTCATATTTAGGTCTAAGATCCATTTAAAATTGATTTTTAGGTATGGGTGTGGTAAGGGTCACGATACACTTTTTTCATATGCATGTCCATTTGACCCAGTAGTGTTTATTGAAAATAGTATTTTTTTTCTTCACTGCTGCTCACATGTAATTGATCTTATGTACCCAGTGTCCATATCCAGGTGCATTTGTTTCTAAAGTTTAAGTTTTGTTACATTTGTCTGTTTGTCTATCATGTGCCATTGCCATACTATCTTAATTAATATAAAGAGCGAAAGCTTGTCAATATTGTTTTTACTGAAGATTGTCATGTTTATTCTTGGCTCTAGACATTTTCCTATAAAGTTTAGAATCAGCTCATCAGTTTCTACTACAAAAATACCTCCTGGGATTTTTGATTGGTGTTGTATTAAATCTTTAGATCAGTTTGGGAAGAATTGACATCTTTATGTTTGCCAGTCCATTAAAATGTTATAACCCTTTGTTTTTGTCTTTTATAAATGAAGACATAAACAGACTGTGTGTGTGTGGTTTGTATGGCTTTCCTCATCTTTCATTAGCTTTATTCCTATGTATTTGGTATTTCCGGATGGCATTGTAAAAATCAAATGGTTAACAGTTTTATTTTATAGTTACCTATTGCTTATGTATAGAAATGCAGATGATTTTGTATATCAGTCTTATATTCAGCAACCATGTTCAGGTCTTTTATTCTCATAGTTTAATCTGTAAATTCTTTTGCATTTTCTGCATATAAAGCTATGTCATAGGCAAACACTGTTTTAGTTTTTGTTTTTAATTGAAACTTTTATGATCCTATACTTTTTAGTCTTAGAATACCTTTTATTCCTTTAATCTATTAGAGCATATTAGAAATATGAAAAGACTTAAAAATCATGAGTAAACTCAGAAAATAAAAAATTTTAAAAATCACTTATACTCCTTCCATAATCCAGTTATTATCAGTTAAAATTTGTGAAGATACTCCAGAGTTTATAGATAGTTTTGAACATTGGATTATAAAAAACATGTTTTTAAAAATTCTATTCCCACTTACTAATATGCCGTGGACAATTTTACATGACAACAAATACTGTCCTGCACAAAAAATGTTACCAGTGAATATATTTGTTTTTAAGTTTTTGCTATTATAAACAACACTACATTTAAGAGATGTGTGGATGGGTCTGATTGCTGTGTATTTCTTGGAAATAATATCCTCAAATTTCTGGAAGTAGACTTGCTGGTTCAAAATGTATAGCCTTTTCAAATTTGTTGCCACATTGCCTTGTAGACGTGCTGTGTAAATTGTCCTTCACACCAGATGTATATAAATGTTCTTGTTTCCAAATACTTTTAGCCTTTGTTGGTATTCACATCTTTTTATATGGAAATGTTTCTTGTTTATCATATTAGTTAAAAATAAAACCTATAGCCTTTTATGAGCTAGTGGTTTCATAAAAATGTTTTACCTTTTCTTTGGTATCAATCTCCTAACATTTTCTATCCTCTATTCTTTTTACTTTTGTCTTAAATTCACAGGATTTTCAAATTAAAATATCTGATACACTCCTCCACATGTACACAGGAGGAAACAAGCCTGGAAGATTGAGTGACTTGTCAGTTGCTAATCTGCTGATTTTTTTGTTTTCTTTTCCTGTATCTGATTGATCTTAGTTTCTTTGAAGGGATACTCTGTTTTTCAAGATCTTCAAAGATAATTACTCTTATTTTTTGGTAGACAGACTAGGACCCATTATCTAATAACAGAATTATAAAATAGTTTTATCTGTTACGTTCTTATCATTCATGACACACTAACAGAACTATCACTTCTTTTAAAAAGTTATCAATAGATTTCTGTGTAAAAGAATGATAGTAATTCACCAATAAATGGCTAAAGATCCTGAAATTATATTATTGTTACACGTGCATATCTATCTGTTGGTCTTGTATCCCACTCTTTGTAGATTTATAGTTACTTGTGCTTTTCAGTTTATTATAAAATTAATTCAACTTGCAATTAAAGTAGTTTATAATTATAAAGGTCAAATAGAACAGATTAAAATTAAATTTTTTGATTGGTGAGAGCTTCGAGCTTATTGGCTCTTTTATGTTCTATTCCTTTTCTTTCTCTTCCCCTTTCTTTTTCCTAGGCCCCTGCCAGCACACTGAAGTTTCTACATGTTTGTAAAACAATTTGCCATTAATGTCTTCTCTCACTTCACCTCTAAAGGAAGAGGTAGTAGAAACCACCACTGTCTGGTTGCTCAAGTTTAATTAAAGGTGTGAAAATTCATACTCTCCCAGTCCCCTTCCTCCCATGTACCTCAGAAAAGAATGTGGTCGCCACTTAAATCCCCTTTAGAAAGTTTAAATCTTCGTTGCAATGGTTTTAGAACAATCTAAATTTTGTTTTTAAAGATGTCTTTGTACTCTATTCTATTCTTCATTCCTTAAAGCCTCTTCTCACTACCATTCCCCCCCACCTTCTACACATGGTGGGTGTTTTACTGAGGTAATGAAAGGAGGGGTATCTGTTGTAAGTGTTTGTATGTGATAAGCTAACCGAATGATGCCTTGGCTTCTTAATTCCTGAGACTGTCCTTAATTAAGGTTCCAATGAATGCCTGTCTGGACTTTAGGTTTATCACAAGTAAACTGATAAAGGTCATTTACCCAAGTACTGTGGGAATATAACTTATCTCTTTGTAAATTGTCGTTCTGAAGTAGTATGTTAGATAAAAATTTGTAGAAGTTCATGCATTTTGCATAATGTGCTCAGAGAAATCACTGGGTACTCAGAAGCATTGTGAGCTGAATTTACTTTAAATACAGGATGAAGATAATTTTTTTATGGTAACAGATATGGAAGGTGTCTATTTGGCTATTTTTCTTCACTTTGTATCCATTATATACAACATAACTATTGAAGGTTTCTGTTTGGCCACTTTATATTTCATAGTTTATATATAAAAAAAATGCTTAACTTTTCCATACAAAAAATAAAATCTATACTGTTCTTAAATCAGTAGTTCTTTGATTACATTTTTTTCACTCTGAGTATCATGATTCGTGTCCTTTATACATGTTGAGTATTTGAAACTATGGTTTAGAACAGAAAAACATGCCTCTTAGGCACTGCTTACTCGGTAGCTATAATGAAGCTGGACATAATTGCATATTTATACTTAACATAAGTCAGTAGATTTCTAATAGTCTTAAAAGTTTTCCTTTTTTTCTTTGTTAAGCAGCAGTATTTTGTTAACCTTAATCAGAGCCTGACGTGTGTTTCTTCTAAATGGCATCTGATGTGGTGTCTCTCCCCAGGTCTCTGTGGTTTCCTGTTTTTTTCATACATAGAGAAAAGCCCTTTGAATATTAAGCCTCATATTTTTTTTTCTTTTAGTGGCACATTAAACCTAAACTCTCTTATAAAGAAATACAGCACAGGATTGTAAGCCTATCTCACCATTCATTTATGCCACTTCCAACAGACTCCTTCTCTGAAATTCCTCCAGCTCTTACTGTGTATCCATCAACTAGCATTTCTTTATATATCCCCTTCTGGATTCTTTAGCATTACAGATCTTACTTCTACCCTGACCCTGGTGTATTCTTCAAAGACAGAGATGATGATATTTTTTATTTCTGTAGTTTTATTTCTCCAATAGTGCTTTTCTTTAGCAGTGAATAGATGCAGTAGATTAGTGACTCTCAAAGTGTTCCCCAGACCAGTAGCTCAGCAGCACCTAAGAACTTGTTAGAACTGTAAATTCTCAGGCCCCACCCCATTGCTCCTGAATCAGAATATTTTGTGTTGGGCTCAGCAATCTGTGTGTTAATAAGCCCTTCAGATGATTCGGATGCATGCTAAAGTTTGACAACCACTGCTATAGATAATTATTGAATGAATATCAAAATTGAACCGTTATGGTGATGTTTCATTGAGAAGACTGATGTAGGATGGGGCCAGGCAGTATTTAGTCTATTCTACCTTAGTCTTTTATTTCTCAAGAGACACTGGTAAAGAAAAGCCCAGAATTTAAATATTTGTTACCTTAGAACAAATGTTATAAGGTAACAAATGGAAGGGTATGTATAGCTCTTTTGCTATCATATTGTGAAAAACTACAGTTTACTTTTTAAAAAATATGAATGGTTTCTTTCTTCTACCTAATCAGAAATAGACATTTAACATTCTGAAAATAAGGAGAGTAAACTGAGAAATGCATACTGGATGTTACTAATTTTCATGGTGGGAAAGAATGTGGGTGGTTGTTGGAATCTGCTCAGGTGGGAGATAGATTGGGAGAGGACTTTTCCCTGGGTATGATTCTATGCTCTTTTATGTTTTTGAATGATGTAAATGCATTACCTGTTAAAATATTTGGTGTATGATATTTAATAAAATAAATTAATGAAGAGGTATTGGATTTTATATAATAAATTCCCATGAATTAACTATTTTGGTTGGTTAAAAAAATTAGAATTTCCTTTTGTATTAATATTAAAGGTTAGGTAACGTGCTTTTCCTCTCTGCGGAAAACATCAGGCAATCTTGATGACTTTCCACCTTAACCTTCTTGAAAGGGTGGATACACATTACTCTTTTGTGCAGTGAATAAAAGATTTCTACTATTATATAAACCCATCTTCTTGTAACTATTTTAAGAAAATAGAGGAGAATTTAATCTTGATTCATGGTTAAATAACCTTGTATACACAAATGAAGAGGTTATAACAAACAGGGCTTTGACCAAATGCTGCCTTTCAGATGTTTTCCTAGAGATGTCTTGATAGGCAAGGACTGTTTGAGAGAAAAATTGATTTAAGTTTTTGTCATATTCTTAGCAAATGCAAAATAGTTAGCAGAACCCAATACATATGTTTTGAATCATGAACAATATTCTCAACTGTTTGTCTTTTAATACAAATATAATTACATTAATTGTATTATTGAATTGTACTCTTTCAATGGAAGGTATGTCTTAAATGACACTTGATTCAATTACTCATTTTTTTTTCCCTTGCACAGAACTATCGTACCATGGAAAGTATTCAGACAGTGCCTTCATGAGGTCCATCAAATTAGCTCTGGCCTGGAAGCAATGGCTCTAAAATCAACTATTGATTTAACTTGCAATGATTACATTTCAGTTTTTGAATTTGATATTTTTACCAGGCTATTTCAGGTAAGCTTATACTCGCTTAGTCTAACCGTTCCCTCCTTCCCTCCCTCTCCCATCGCTCTCTCCTTCCCTTTCTCTTTCGCCACCCCCCCCATGCCTCTCTCCCTATGTCTTTCTATCTCTCTCTCCCCCCCCTCCCTCCCTCTGTCTCTCACACACATACACACAAACATATGGAAAATAGTCTTATTCTTGGTAGCTTATAATTTTATTGTTGTGTTCGGTCATTGCTGTAAGTTGAGAGTGAGTCATGTGGCTTTAGTTTGGAGTATCAGGTGTTGTGAGCCTGGTGGCTGCTTGTTAGCTTTAAGAGGATTCATGCAGAGGAGTTTGTTTTAAACTCCCTGTTTAGTTTCTCACTTTCTTTTGTTGATCTGTCAACCCAGTGACTGATAGAATGCAACATTTACAGATGGGCATTTGCTGGAGTTTTATCTGAACTTCTCCCCTTTGCCTTCTGCATTCCTTAGGTGAGAAGGGAAATCATCAATATCTAAATAGCAAACTGTTCTGTGTAGGAGTATACTGTGGTGTGTACTCTTTTATAAACTGCTTCGCTCGTTCAACCATATTCAATGAACATTTTTCCATATAAATAAATATTCCTCCTCAATGATTTTGAATTTTCATTTCTTATGTTACGTCAAAACAGTATGTCAGTATTAATTTAACAAAGCTTTCTTTTGGAAAATTTAGATTTTTTTCTTCATTATCCTTAATGTAAACAACTTTTAGGTGAACATTCTTATTCTGTTTATTGGTTTTTTTTTTGTAATCAATCCTCCATAAGTGTTTTCACATAGCTATTCAGAAAAAGGTATATATGGATGCTATCATTTTATTTTATTTTTTTGCATGTCTTAATGGAATTACCCTGATGGAAACTTGAAATTTGTGTCTTGAGTTTGGCTCTGCCACTAAAATGTTTATCATATGTGGGATTCAATTCAAGTAGTCAAAAAATGAAACAGTCCTGCTTAAAATTGTTATTATTCTATTAATATAAATTATATAATAAATGAGGTAAATTGGTCAGAAACTAGTCTTATTTGTATTCTGATATACTTCTTTATTATTTTAATCCGAAGTAAGATTTATTCTCTAGGAAACCAGCTTTCAACAAATGTACATGTTGGTTTCATGTTTTCCATGTTTGTGAATTTTACTTCTCTGATTTATGATTCTGCTTAGCACTAGCCGGCAAGGATCGGGTGACTGATTCATGTAAGAAAACAACATTGCATGGGATTAACTTTTAATTTATGAGAGAATCTGTTCATAGAAGACAGATTAACTCCTATCAGCAATACATATAGGATATGTTTTTATTGTAATTTCAAAATCATAATTCTACCTTGTCCATAGGGTTAAAAATCAGATCAATTACTACTAAAAATGTGCTTTTGCTTATTTTAAATTTATAGTAGTTTCACGATTATTCATTGGTAGATGTTGGTTGTCAATTCCTGTTTTTTCTAAGATTTTGAGATACAGTTTAGAAAAAAACTTGTTATCTAATACTGGTCATTTTATAATGGAACCTCTCCTTTCCTTATAATTTTCTGATAATTTTCCAGAATAAATACTTTATTTATTTAACATGATATAAAGACATTCTAACTAGTAAGAACTTTGCTTTTTCACCTTGTGAAGGAAGAGAGTAAAAGTAATTTTCATACATTAAACCTAACTGCTCATTCTGGGAAGTGAGTATTTTTTTGTGGTGAGCCTGGATCACTTTTTAGTGTGGGTATTAAATGCTAGAATGCCTCAGAGTTATGTATTAACAGTATAAGGGCAACTTAATATTGGTTAAATACTTATCTAAACTGCTACTTAATATGTGCACATATTTTCTTATAAGCTGTTTTACTTTAAAACAGTGTAAGTAACCTTAATACTCTAAGGTATGTATATCTTATTTATGTTCACTAGGATGGGAGAAGTAAGGGATCTTTATAAATAGAGCTAACTGTGAAGTTTCAGATAATAAAACCAAAATCTTACCTGCACCAAAGAATGCCTAATCTCTTTCAAAACACGTGATTATAGAAGTAGCTGAAGAACTCTCATTAACCCCTATATATTTCTGAGACTTTTTTACTTCCTTTGATTTATATACTCAGAAATCAAATAGTCTGAATATAATCATACATGTGCCTTAAAACATTATAAAATTGGTCCTGTGCATAGAGAAGTAGAGGTTTTAACTTTTGCTGATCTTTTATTTTTATACAACCTTAAAAATTGAGTGATAGTTTTCTTAAATATGTTATATTCATTAAATTCTTATATATTCTATAAGAAAAATGTAAGTTTTGTTAATGCTGTGACTGATGAACATATATTCTGCTATAGCCTTGATACTGGTGGTTAATTAGCAATGAATTCTTCTAACTCTACCTTATTGGGGGTGGGGCATTTAACAGAGTGGGGTCTGAAAGTAGGTAAGGTACATTCTCAGGTTTCAGGGACTGAAGCAGAAAAACTAGCATAAGGGTTTGAGGGAAGGAGGCAGCAGAGGCCAGGAGATGAAATTGAGAATTGCAGAAGGAATGAGAGCAGACAGTTTGCTTGCTCTTGGCCTTCATCCTTGCAGTCATGCAGAACTTAAATACAGGGGATTCATTCGGGGGATCTTGTTACGGTCACTTTCATTGTTTCCTCTTCTTCTGCCTTTATCCTTCTCCCTTCTCTTAAAGTCATTTGGAGATGTTGGGATCAGTAGGTACTAAAGTCTTGGATGAAACTGTAGGGACTTTGTTTTTCTGTTTCTTTTTCCTGGGGCGGCTGCTCTCCTTTTCCTTCTATTTCCCACTGTTAGAGAAGATGAGGTTGTTGAGCAATGGGACACTAAATTTGAGGGGTGGCTGGATAGGAAGGAGTGTTTGGGGAGAATATCCTAGTGACTATGGAATATATAGCATCAATGGAATAAGGAGGGAAATCAAAGAGAAGGAAAGTTATCAGTTACAGAAATGAACTATAGAGGGCACCTGGACAGACCAGCCAAGGACCCTCTTCCAACTTAAGTTCTAAGTCAGCTCTTCTTTACGATAGTAGCATTTGGTGGGCCGGATGCAGTGGCTCATGCCTGTAATCCTAGCACTCTGGGAGGCTGAGGCAAGAAGATTGGTTGAGCTCAGGAGTCCGAGGCCAGCCTGAGCAAGAGGAAGACTCTGTCTCTACTAAAAATAGAAAAAAATAGTCAGGTGTGGTGGCACATGCCTGCAGTCCCAGCTACTCGGGAGGCTGAGGTCAGAGGATCACTTGAGCCCAGGACTTTGAGGTTGCTGTGAGATATGAGGAAGCCACTGCATTCTAGCAGGATAACAGAGTGAGACTGTCTCAAACAAACAAATGAAAATAATAGCATTTGGGAGAATGGAGGGAGTTGTCTCTTTTATTCACATCATTAATTTCTGTAGTGCTTTAAACATCTCCAAATAACTTAGTGTTCTTGTGTGTAAAAAAAAGTTCCTTTTGTCTAAAAAACAAATTTCAAAAATAATTCTTATTCTCCAGAGCACTTTGTTTTGCCTTCTTTAAGTCATTAGTTGGCTAAATACTTTAAAAAGAAAAAAGCACATAAGTACCACGTGTTTCTGACTGTTTCGAGTGGGTTGCATTCACAAGAAAAACAGTACACAGACTCATTCTATTACATAAATATTTTTGCAATTAGAAGTTGGCCCTCTGGATTATGTACTAAGAAATAGTTGCTAAATACTGCAGCAGTTGGCTCAAAACTGTAATTTCTTTTTTCTTTTTTTTTAATTTGTATTTTGATCTGTGCATTGGCTCTCTAAAAAGTTCTGCATTTTTTTTTAACAACTCTTCCATTAATTTGTGTGGACTTTAATGGAAGTGACCCAAATATTTGTTTGATCTTTCTTCCATCCTTGTCCATTGTAGATGGGGAAGTAGAATAAAACAAAACCCAGTGTCTAGAATAACAGTTATTTCACAGTCTTTCTTAACATATGCTGATATTTTTCCAAGTATTGTTTTTTGCAATTTGTAGTCATGCCTTAAGAAGAAAATTAAAAACATGCATTTCTTTTTTCAAGTACCATAGACAGTACTTCTCTCTCATATTAGTAGTCTCCATAGCTCCTTTTTTTTTTTATCCAATTAGGTATTTTAGTGTGATGGGGAAATACCCTGAAGACTTTTCTTGTTATGTCAAAAAAGGCTAAAAAATTCTATTACTAAATCGTTCCTTCCCTTGTTATCCTCATCTTAAGAGATATAATCCTTGAAGAATTCCGCCTTGTAAATTTGAAACTTGCTTAACAATAATGAGAAACAAGCCTCAAAGCAAACAAAAGCAGGAACTCTCTGTCTTAAATAATCATATCTAGGATGACTATTTCAACAGCTTTAACTTGGCAACATAACATACCTTTTTTTTCTTTTATATAAAAGATTCAAGTTAATAATCTGGCACCACAGATAGAGTATGCTGCCAATTCCTTGGAATAAATGTAGCTTTAGCCTTAAAAATATTGCAGAGATGATTCATCCACACTCTCAAGTAAAGTTGTCTATCACTGACTGCCTTTTTTTTTCTTGCCATGGTAACTGGAGGAACAAGTAATCACATTAAAAAGAGAATGATACATTGGTACAAGCTATGTATTTTTGTGAAAGGTTTTTTTTACATAACTCACTTTTATACCATAAGCCTTTTCTAATTTTATGATTGTTTAAGGATGAGCCACATGTGAGTACAGTAGTATGTTACCATGGAAGGACAAGTCACCATTGAGAAGTTGTTATCAACAATAATTAGTCCTGACTGATTGCTGTGTGTCTGACTCTGTGCATGAGTCCTGGTATCCCATCAGTGAGCAAGACAGGCAGGTTCCTTACTTGTGGGTAGGTAGCTTTTGGTTAATGTGTAACCTTTGCCAAATCACTCAAGTACCATAATATGGTTTCTTATTCTATAAAATGAAGCAGTAGCGAACAAACGGACACACAGAGAGGCGTGAGGAATGGGATGAGAAGTAACAGTTTTAAATAGGATGATCGCAGATGGCCTTGTTGTTGAGGAAGTGACATTTGAAGAAAGGAATGAAGTGGATATTTGAGGGAAGGTAATTCAGGTAAAGAAACCAGCAAATACAAAGGCTCTGAGGTGGGAGAGGGCTTTTGTGTTCAAGACAAAAGCAAAGAGGCCAGTGTGGCTGGAGAAGAGGCAGGAAGTGGGAGAGTTGTAGCAGATGGGGACAAAAAGGGAACTGGGGATCAAACTCTGTAAACCCTCTAGCCCATGCATGAGAACTTTGGCTTTTATTCAAACTTACAAGGTTTTGCACAAAAGAGTTATGTGACTTATGTTTGAAAGTGATCACAAGTGCTATAGTGAGAAAAGATGGTGCAGAGAAGAGATTATGTGAGTTTCTTTTTGCTCTCCCTATTCTATTCCTAAAAAGCTGTTTTCTGCCTAATCATATTTCTCCGAAAGAGATGAAATTATTGCATGTTTGCTGTTAGGTAACAAAGGTTGACCTAAACCATGTAAGCTCAGATTAATTTAAAAAATATCCAAGAGAATTTCATTAAGTGTATTAAATGACAAGTTGGTATGTAATCGATAGTTGATATTCTCTAGATAATATCTTTTAATATATTTGTATTTTTAGCCATGGGGCTCTATTTTACGGAATTGGAATTTCTTAGCTGTGACGCATCCGGGTTACATGGCATTCCTTACATATGATGAAGTTAAAGCACGACTACAAAAATACAGCACCAAACCCGGAAGGTAAGACTTTTAGCAGCAATATCATGTAATATATTTGAAGATGAAAAATCTTCTATGGTTCTTTCCTAAGTAAATCCATGAGCCACTAGGAGTATGGGGGTGGTGTGGGTAGAAAAGCTAGTAGACTGAAATGGTGTTTCTTAATGGAGTTCTTTAAATTGATACATTGTGCTTGCTCTGAAACTTAGTATTCATACAGTGGAAGGGGATGCGTTCCACTTTCTGTTTTCATGATACCTGTGTTTGTGTACAAAATTTTATGTATATATTTGAATACTTGAATATTGTGCTAAAGACAAAATAAATAGAACAGTTTAATGTTCATTATTTTAGGATATTTTTAAAGACATTCAATTAGGCTCTGTGATAAATACATGTAAGCATGTATAAATTCATATAAATGTATATAAATATATAAGTACATAAACATATATAAACCCACTATTACAATCCAGACCAATTGCACATCCCCAGAAATGACTTCCATAATGTCTCATGCTTCTTCACAGCCTCAGAATTAATGTTTTATTTTCCAGATGATGAATCTGAGTGAGACTCAGAGAGGTTGATTGTTTGATCAGCCCCTGTGGTTTTAACCCAGAAATCACACCTTATTAATGGCAAATCTGCAACCAGAAAATGTCTCATCCCTGTTTTAGTGTATTTTCCCCTGTGTCCCATCTAGAAATGCATTAGGTACACAGTAGGCATTTGTGCTATAGCACTTGTGCTATAGCAAGCGGTGTGCTAGGTGTGTATAGCAGCAGTGATATTAGAAACGTGTCTATAGAGTCCTCACATTTTAGTAGGAGATGCCATTCCAATGTCCATTAGTTTACTCATTTTCATATAGAAATCATTTCAATTTAGGAACAAATTTGGTTGTTTTTTTAAGTCTACCTTTTTCTTCTAGTATCATTTTCATTTCATTTGCAGTGCATGTGATATTTGTCCTTTAACAATATTTTCTCAATTACAAGCCAATGATGTTTCCTTTCTTCTCTGCCATAATGAAAATGTCTACCTTTTTTCTTCTTTAGGAATTTATATGTTATATAAAAAGGAGGGTAGTGAGTGTAGAAAACAGTTTATCTTCTGTTGAAATCTTCTGTTAAATTAAGGAGAGTTAGTTCTCATTGTGACGATGAAAGCAGGTCAGATACTTTGCATGTTGATTAGTGGTTTAGACAAATCATTTTGTTTCATTCAAGAATCTTACATGACCAGATTTTTCCATAATTTTAGTCTCTTGATTGGTATCATATATACTATCTTTCTTGCTCCTGGACTATGATTTGAAAAATGTTATATGGTTGGAATCATGCAGTCAAATAATTTAATGTACAAGTTATTTGGGAAATTATCTTGTCCAATCCTATAAAAATAATAAGGAAACCGAGGCCTTTTTTGTTTTCTTGTTCAACATCATGGAGACCTTGAATGACAGTGTTGGGATTAAAAGCCAGGTCTCATCACCATTTTAAATAGTTCTCTTAGTAAAAAAAAAAAAAAAAATACTGCCCTCTGATTAAGAACATTTAATATAGATCTACCAGTATTATCTTCAAATGCATTGTGAGATATACATTATGCATAGCTTTTTTATATGTCAGTCATATCTTAAAAAAATAGGATACTACTCTCTGAAAGAATATCTTCCATTCCTTCCTAACTTGCCTTGCAACAATTTTTTCTACTAAATTTTAGATAAAGATGAACTGAATAGTATATAGTAAATTGTCATATGTAAAGTATGATGTAAATATTTAAAATATGTTTAGGAAACCATATTTAATGAACAAATCAAATAATTTTGATAAATATTTGCTTTATAGAATATCTGTGTTTAACTGGTACTTTCTCACGGAAAGTTTATTTCATCTCTTTGGCTTCATAATAAGGAAAATAGTTGGATTTATTACAAGGACATTTGGGTTCCTCAGGTTGTGCTTTATTGGGGATCCAACTAACAAAACATTAGTTACCTGATAAAGTTAATTATACTGTAGAATCTAGGTGAAACATCCATTGGATGACTTTTAGTGTTAAAGAGTAACCTTAAGGCTGGGCATGATAGCTCATGCCTGTAATACTAACACTTTGGGAGTCCCGTATGAAAAGATCTCAAAAAAAAAAAAAAAAAAAAGGTGACCTTGAACCCTAAACCACCCTGTCAACATGAAACAAATTCATCCGATTATGTTGTGTGTGCCATTTAAGAGAAGAAGGTGCTAAAAATAAAGCAAAAATTTACCACAAGAGGTTGAGAATGGTTAGCTATCAGCAAAAGGGTTATCAGCAAATGGTGTAAAAATGTGCAAATGAAATGGAAGACGAAAAAAGGCCATGAGAGGGAGAAATTGTTCTGAGAAGCCATATTGTAGCTCTTTCCAAATTGTTATTATTACTGTCTGTTATCTCCGTGAATTGATTGAACCTCCTCTATGATAATCAGTTTTAGAAACACCATCCTAAAACAGCGTTTAGAGCAAAGAAAAGGATGTTAATTAAAAACTGAGCAATTTCACATGTATTTCTGTGTTTACTAGATTGTTAGTATATGAATAAATATGGAATTACTTTTAAAATTACTAACAATTCAAATTTGTAATTATTTTCTTCATTTTAATATGCTCTAAATTCTGATGAGATCCATAGTACATACTGATCTTTAAGATTTCTATTTGACTCTTTGTTTTAAAGAATTTTATCATATTAATTTGTTAATGTAACAGTTTAATAATGAACTTCTGAATTATAATTTATAGTGACTTTCTATTACTTTTGATACTTCTCATAACATCACAGCCATAAGTTTATGTGGAATTATTTTATCTGATTCTGATTAATGATGCTAAGAATTAACAAGTTGATATCCCATTTTCAGGCTCTCTAGGGAAATATGTTTTAGACTTTCTTGAAAAGTCCTTTCCAGAGGTTCTATCACCAATATTAAATTAATAATATTTTAAAATCATAACTTTTTTTTCTTTAAAGACCTAATTTTCTTGAAAGATGAAATCACATGCACTACTAAATATACATATTAATTAAGGCCAGTGATTGTATATCTATTATATACGCTAAATTATATCTTATAAATTTACTTTTACAGTACTTGGTTCATCAATAAATAAAATATATTAAGAGATATATATTTCTGCCACTTACATATAGCAGCTAGGATACTAAAATATAGCCAACTGAATAAGTCAATGTATAAGTTGACTTACTTTTAATCTGCTTAATGGGTTATAAAATCCAGAAATTGATATCATGATAGCATGATTGAGTACAATACACTTAGAGAGAAGTGATCTAAAGTGAAATAAGTAAATGAATAAATAAGTGATAATGATGAATTTAAAATCAAGTCAATGTCTCCTTTTATTAGAGATTAATTTTAAGGGACTCATCTTTCATTTGATTTTTATTTTTAAACTATCTTGGTTTCCTATTGCAAGGTATTGAATTTGACATAGTTGGAAGGCAACCATCTAGTTTATCTTTAAAATGATCTACTTTACTTTCTCATTAATATAGTTCAACTCTTTTGAGCTTTCATTTAAAGATGAATGGCTGGAATGCTTGAAAGAAAAAGTATTTTAAACAAGTTATTTAACAACTAAAGATGTTTAATTTAAATGAGTAAATTGAATTCCATACTAGCAACTCTCAATTTTTTTCTGAGCAAACAAATTAAATTTAAATTTTCTCTTATTTATTCTATTTTTACTTGCCAAAAATAATTTGTCATAGCCATTTTATACCAACAGCACATTCATACATAACACTCCTGATGTGATGGTGATGCTAATAAATCACTTGTTAGTTTATAACTTCATTTATCTTCTCATATAACTGAAGATATTTAAATGAAAATAAATTCTCAGGGTTTCTCTTAGAAATCAGTAAATGGAGAAGTGCAGTGATGGTACAAATAAGGTAAAAGAATATCAGGAATATTTAATTATCAGGAATTCTAAACGATTCTGTTTTTTCTTTTGCTTAAATGAAGCCTAACAATTGTCTAGTAGTTGGCTTATATTTTGAATGTAATTAAACAGAATTTTCTTATGTTTTGCAGCTACATTTTCCGGTTAAGTTGCACTCGACTGGGACAGTGGGCCATTGGCTATGTCACCGGGGATGGCAATATCTTACAGACCATACCTCATAACAAGCCCTTATTTCAAGCCCTGATTGATGGCAGCAGGGAAGGGTTGTAAGTATGAGAAGCAGAAGTCAGGGTGGTTATGACTCACCAATCTGAAAAATAGAGACTGCTCTGTGCTGGAGAGAATGGATAGTGAGGCTGGTGATCTGGCCATTTTCTTTGTATCTCAAGACTGAGAAATAACGGTTGCTCTTTAGTTTTTATTGTTCATACCTTTAAGTAGCCATCTTAAGGTAACTTTATTATTTGAATCTAACCATATGCTATAGCAAATACATTCCCACTTCAAATTTCAGTGTTAGTTTATATCTTTCACAGGAAAAGAGGTTGGTACTTAAAAGTAGTTTTAAAATACATGTAAAACTGTGTATATATTACGAGGAAATTCTTTAAAATAATTGACTTTTGATGTCTCCTGTAACTCTCAAATTGCTAGCTTTACTTTTTTTTATTTTGACTGGTAATGCGAGATTTTCTTTTTTTCCTTCTTCTTTTTTCTTCTTCCATCCCTTCCCTTCCTTGTCTCTTCATAGACCTTTTATTTACACTAGTAATGACTCCATATTCCAGAATTGTATGTTAATAGCTAAGTTCGGTTTACGTTTTCCTCCTTTGTGTTTTTGACTGATAATGACTCCCCCACCGCACCCCCCAACACACACACAAAGTTTGGACAGTCTGTTAGGCCACTTTGTAGTAAGCAGATCTGGTTCTTATTCATTTTAGTCACGTGGCATTCCCTTCATCCTTTCCTTGCATTCTCAGTGTTAATTTATCACTTTGCCTTTTCTTGCCCTCTGCCTTGCTGACTAACTGAGAGATGTATGGATCCAACTTTCTGCAGCATTGATCGCAATAGAAACCTAGCAGGAGAAAGTCTACCAGAGCTAGCAAAGAACAAATGATTTAGGTTTTACCTTTTGCAAAGTAATTACAAAGAAAAAAGTGATAGTATCTATGTGAAGAAAAAGAATGTATTTTTTTAAAGCTATGAACTTTTAAGAAATTAGTTATAATAGGAATTGTATGGCAAATTATGGTTCCAAACGTGTATTTCTCTTTTTTCTTCTATTTTTCATAAATTTTCTATTCTCAGTTATGTATATTTTACCTCTAGCGCATCAAAGATTCATATTTGTAGCTTTTGCTTCACCATGATTGCAGACTTTTATTTTTAAAAATAAAACATACTTTGAAGTTTTAATTTGTAAGTACAGAGTATGAGTGGGCAAATCTGTAGATGGAATATTGATATAGCTTGTTCATATTATTATCATGCCTTCCATCTGTTTTCCAAAACACACACAGAGAAGCATATTCAGAGGGATTTGGCTAGTTGAATTTGAACTCTAATGATATATTAGGATAAAATAGGTTTTATTATATTAATTAAATAACGTTTCTCTTAAGATTGGTAAAAACAGAATATTATGTGGTCTAGCTAACATCAGAGTCCATTATATTTCCTTATAGTTAATCCAATATTATGTGACATAGATGATATAGAAGTTTATTTTGATAACTATCCAAGATTCTTTATTCCTTTAGTGCCATTGAAAGGGGCTTATCAGCTATATTCTTTTCGTACTGAGGACAGAAATCATCAAATTGCCCCTGATATGTTAAATAGAACCTTTTAACCTTTAGTCTGGCTTTTTTATTGTCATCTTTGTAATCTTTCATTTCTGAATTTTTCCTAGAATTTCTACATATTTTTAAGGTGGAATGAACAGTGTTATCTAATTTTAAATAACCAATTTAGAGTATGAAAAGAAAATTACTCATAGCTTTTACTTATCATTCCTCATTTAATATTTGTAGAATTTTGTACCCCTCCCTAATGATAGTATCCATTTGTATTATATTCAGATGTAGTCAACTCCATTTCCTAAATTAAAAAAAAAAAAAATCATCTCACTGATCTGTCCCTTACTATATGAGATTTACCTGTCCTTTAAGTTCATTTTTCTGGTTTTCCTGGGTAAATTCTAATACTTGTTAACATGTTTATAGACTCTTCATTTAATGATAATTTTTTTTTGTTACTTTACAGAATAGTTTTTCCCTTTAAAATATTCACTACTATTGTGTTCTTAATTTTTCTTTCAAGTTAAGTAGCATATCAAGATATTAAACAGAATTAATAAATTGATGAAATCCAGCTGGAACAGTATCACTTATTTTTTAATCAAAAATGGGTATTACCAACACAATAAACTTTATTTTTAATTAATTTCTGAGTAACAAGTGAAAACTCAAATTAAACACAGCAACATGGCATTATTACTCTTTTAGTTCAGATTTCAGTTTTCTCTGATAATAGAACCTTAGTATATAGACCAGTCTGTGTTTATAATTTTATAGAAGTCAATGAAACATGAAATTGTAATGATTTCTAATTTTTTAAAAGTGTGTGCACATGTGTATGTGTTAGGAAGAGTGGAAGGTGAGTCAGAAGAAAGAGATTGGGAAACTGTAAAAACAGGAACACCTCAGAAGTATTTGAATAACTTGTGGCCTTTAATTCTGTTTTTCTCTCTGTGGTATTAAGTGTGGTGTAAAATGATCCAGTTAACTATCTGTGCTTCTGAGAAATGCTAATAATTGCAAATAGGTATATATTCAAAGTGTTTTGAAATAACATATAATTGACCAGTAAAATAAATTTTTAACTTATATAAGAAACATATATTAATGGTTGCTTAGTGGCTGAGTCCATATTCATCATGTATTTCTTATACGAAAATGATTTCTGCATTTTAAATGTCTTAAGATAACATAATATTACGGAACAGTGATACAATTATTGATATGTTAAATAAAAAATAAACATCAAAATACATGTTTAGATGTAAAATAATTCAGTTAAATAATCATAAGTGCAATTAAAACTTATATATTTAAGGTAATAAAGTTTTTGTTTAAATTCAGTTACCTTTATCCTGATGGGAGGAGTTATAATCCTGATTTAACTGGATTATGTGAACCTACACCCCATGATCATATAAAAGTTACACAGGTAAGGACAATTTCTGGAAAAGTATAATTAATAAGTATCTGTAATACCTTTAAAATAAATAAGATTCTCTACTTATAGCTAAAATCATGCACAGATATTTAATACAAAAGTTACGGAATTCTAGGTATATTTGAAAGGAAATTACCTTTGAAAATTCTTGGGTAAAAATTTCTGCTGTTAATATTCTTGTTTACAATGTAGTATTGGCACTTATATTAGGGAGATAAATGGATAAATCCATAGGTAGATACATAAATGTGAGGAGAGAATCATAATTTAGAAAACTATAAAAAACGATTAGAGTATTATATGCTATAGCTTTTAGAGTCAAATGGGTAATTGAAGCCTATTAAAGATAATGATTACATTTTTCTAAATCTGTTGTTGCCAGCCTCATAGTTTATGAGTGAGAACGTAAGTTGATAAAGGCTTTCTTGAGGGTAATATTTAGTAATTATAAAAATCTAAACGAAAACATCTTTTTGTTCTAGATTCCATATATGTGTATTCCATACATATATATATATTTATATATTTCACTCACACATGCCCATGAAGATCTTTAGAACAGGATAGTCATTGTAAAATTTTTCATAAAAGTGAAAAATTTACAAAATACCTAGGTGTTCAATAGTAGATTACAAGTAAAACACACCGTAGGGTACTCATGCTGTGTTACGTGAAGTCATCAACCAGAGGGAGGGAGCTATACATACATGGGAACTTCTGCATTGTACTTTAAAAAAATTCCAGTTATGGAAAGCATAATTATGTAACATTTCATTTTGTAAAGTTACATTATATAAATTCAATTTCTGTAAACAAATGAAAAATTACCGTATATGAACATGAGAGTATACTTTTAAAAAATAAAAATAAAAAAACACCAAGCTGCTAAGAGGATTTAACTGAGGAAGTGACAAGGATTGAGGAATTAGGGAGAGGATGAAGGGAGACCTTGACTATTCTATTTGACATAAGTATAATTTTAAAATATTTTATATTTTAGATATACTCACGCTTTCTATAATAAATAACAAAAATCTGAGGGAAAACACCAAACTAGAGAGAAGTTATAGGGTTTTTTGAAAGACGATAGATACTGATTTACTTTATTTGTAATTTTCTAGGTTTCAGTCCCTGCAGTCTTTATATTATCATGTGAAATACTTGTTGACATAAGTACAACTCGTGGATAGCTTTTTAAATTTAATATATGGCCAGGCATGGTGGCTCACACCTATAATCCTAGCACTTTGGGAGACTGAGGCAAGAGGCTCACTTGAGCCCAGGAATTCGAGGTTGCCTTGAGCTGTGATAGCATTACGGCACTCCAACCTGGGTGACAGAACAGGACCTTGTTTCTTAAAATAAATAAATAAATAAATAAATAAAATAAATTAGTAAATAAATCTATGGTTGCTCTTCAAAAAATTACACAGTGCTTCTGTATTTTCTAATGTGTCAAAGGATATTCATGAAAGACAATTCCTCTTTATAAAACCATTTTAAAAAAATAAATCTTCAGAAGTAATATCATTCCCTTAAGTTACTCATAAATATTCTTATCCCTTAGGTTACATTAGTTCTGCATCTGTGATTTTGGCATATTGTAATTTTTTTATAATTGCAAATTTGTTCTTTGAGTAGTCATAACCAGAATCAATACTAATCTATTATTTCAGGGACATCAGCAATTTATAACTTATTTTGGATTACATTAAAGTCATTTCTTTTCCATCTTGATCCATTCTCTCTTGTTTTTTTCCTTAATTTCCCTAAAAATTATGTACTGACACATACATACATCATTATAGACACAATTTATATATGTATGTGTGTTTAAGCATGTGCATGCATGTGTATCTATATATATGAATATACTTTTTTTACCAAGATCGTGATATCTTCAGTAGATTATAAACTAAATATTGTCATATATTTATCCTACTTGAGGCCATATACATTGTAGGCACTTACTAGGCTAAAATATTGCTTTATGCAAATTTTGATTTCAAACTCTCTTTCTTTGTACCTCTCAATGCTTTTTTAATATTTTCTTTACATTTACCAATATATTTGTATTTTCTTTATCGCCCAGATCTTTTCAATATTTCATCACTGAGAATTCTACTTTGCCAAATGTTCTAAGCTAAAAACCCTAGTAAATCAAGAGAATTGAAGTTTAATAAAACAATTTTAGGTTACCAAAGTAATTAGTTTTCTTGACAGTGTTAGATAGAAAACGAGTATGCGCTTTTGAGTCAGAGACTTAATTTAGAATTTCAAGAAAACAGTTTAAACTTATTGAGCCTCAGGTATTTTTTCTTAAATTCAATGTATATCTTCTTTGGCATGAAGATTATAGGAAATAGTGTGGACCACGGTGTGTGGCATGCAGGAAAGGCTTGGCAAGTGTCTGTTGCTTTTCTTCCGTTCTGGAATTTCTAAGGATACCAAAGAAATAAAATTTAATGATTAGCCAAAACTATATATATGTATTTTTTTCAATTTAACAGTGAAGTTAAATGAGCATGTAGCATTTACCAAGAAGATAAAGTCACTTATATTGCCATCTTAAAGCCGTAGGTTTTGTCTTCTGAATGACTGTGACTACTGAAGCAAGTCCCTTACCAAATGATCCGTAACAGAACATTAAATAATCTGAATTATTAAAAAGCTTATAAAATAGCTGATGAAAGTTCAAACATTTTTAAAATAGGTTTTGTAGAACAAAGCATGATTATGAATTTAAAACATGTCTTAAATGGTAACATAATTCTGATAGGATCAGTGTGAAATGTTTACTGTAACTCATTGTTTTTGAGAAAATTCA
The DNA here is from genome assembly GCA_004363605.1 of Indri indri. Taxonomy (NCBI): domain Eukaryota; kingdom Metazoa; phylum Chordata; class Mammalia; order Primates; family Indriidae; genus Indri; species Indri indri. Next base: position 119,176 of record RJWJ010001678.1, read on the forward strand.
ATATTAACAGTTTGTGCTACAAGTACATTAATATTGTGTCTTTTTTCCCAAATTTCAGGAACAATATGAATTATATTGTGAAATGGGCTCTACTTTTCAGCTCTGTAAAATTTGTGCAGAAAATGACAAAGATGTCAAGATTGAGCCTTGTGGACATTTGATGTGCACCTCTTGCCTTACAGCATGGCAGGTATAAGCTTGGTTTAATTAGCAACATGGATGTCGTCCTTATGTGCTGTATAATTATTTCCCCTTTTAGATTTTTCCATCTTGGTTATTTAGGAAGTAATACTGATAAAATGTTTTATTTGAAATGGTTGTTTAAAAAACTTATTTTTAAGTTTCTTTATATAATTTGATGTTTTATTATGTTTTACATTTTGTTTCTTTTGCATATATAACTTAATTTTATGATATTAGTTATAAGTCGTTCTTCTGTAGTACCGTGAATTTCAGGATATTCACTTATAGATATGACCAACTAAATATATTTATACAGTTTATTATAGGTTACATTCTGAAGTCAGATTCTGAAACCAAGTACATTATTAGATAAATCTTAAGTTGATGTTTTTCAGCCAAACCGCTTTTCTCCTGAGGAGATTTTCCTTTCTAACATATGTCTATGGTTGCTCTGTAGGGCTAAAATAGGAGTATCAGACAGAAAATGTCTCTCAAATACTTAAAGTTCCCACAGAAGCAGACATTAAAATTTCCAATTTATAGAGGCAGAATCGCAGGCCAACTGCCTTCCCATCTGTATGTAGGCATTCAGTAAATACAAATTGATTTGATGTTTTATAATAAGGCCTAGAGAATAACTGGCTTCCCCAGGGCTTTCTTATATTTCTTTACTATAATAAAGGTTAAGGATTTTAAATGGGATCTTTGGACAGATTTCCAGTTTTGAATATTGGGAGGATTCATGGAATATTTTGATCTAGCCATTTTGCAAGTGCTGCTGTTCAACAGAGTTGTATCAAAGCTGGAAATAGGTTGATTGAATATATAATTGACACCCTGCCCTGTTCCTGAGCCCTCTCAGTCCTCGATCTTCTCTGTCTAACCCTGAATCTCTGCATGATCTGAGGAAGGATGGGTCTAGGGGTTGATGGAAGGGGGCTGATGGACTCAGAGGGGCATCGACACCTGTTGAGCAAATTACTTGGTAGTAAAATGTAAAGAGTTTTACATTCTATAGTATTATAAAAAGGGACCTACTTCTTCCTATGTGGAGATTTAAAAAAATAGATGAAGAAAAAGAGGAAGAACTAGGAAATGAATTATACTTGTTTTATATTTTCAAAGGTCTTCCTGAGCACACAGACGTCTTTGCTGCCTCAGAAAAAGTGTTCGAAATCTCTACACTTCTCTTCTTCAACATGCATTTTGTTTATATATTACTTTAGGTTTTTCTTGATATCCTTGCCCTTCTTTCCTTTTATCCATTCATGGTGTTGGTGAATTTTTGTATAGTATGGAGAGTTCGAAGAAATCATTCTCCACATATAGACACTTGATTGCTGTTTAAGTTAACAATAATAGTTCTGAAAACTTAGCAGTGTCTTTTATAAAATGACTTTCAGTGAATTTAGATATGTTGGTAGAAGACAAAACTGCGAATATGTTTCAAATGTATCAGTAGGAGATATTATGGAGATATTGTTGACTCAGTGACAAACTGACTTGGATGGGACTGTGTACCACTGATTGTCCTGATACCCTTTGAGTATTTCAGCATAAACATTAAACTGACACAGGCCAAATTGTGGTTGTCATGTAGATTGACTCATGCCTTCAGTGTGGTTCTCACAGGTAAGAAGAAACCAAAAATTTTGCATTTCTCTGTAAAGAAAACCAGAATTTTAAGCTAGTGCAAACTCTTAGTATTCTCTGCCTCAGTGAACAGCCTATAATTAAGGTTATTATATACGAAATGTCTGATTTCCTTAAGTATTATGCCTGACAGTTGATATCCCTGACATTTCACTTTGATACTTCTTGTTTTATTTTTATTGTGAAGGTACATCCCCAGTCTTTCAAACACACATTTTGGTTTAGGATTATCTTTCAAATTTTTTTTAGAGCAATTTTTGTGAAACCATGGATAAATCAAGAATTTATGTTATTTTTTAATATGAGTTCTGTTGTAGAACCAATACAGCACAGAAAGCTCAAAATATCAATGAAGTGTTTGGGAAGGATGTGGCTAATGAACTCACAGTATGTCCATGGTTTCAGAAATTCCATTCTGGTGATTTTAACCTTGAAATTGAGCCGTGTGGGTGAACTGAGACCAAGGTGGATAATGATGAACTGAAAGCTGTAGTGGAAGCAAATCCATCTCAACCTACACATGAATGAGCACCAAGGTTTGACATTACTGTTCTAACAATATTGGACCATTTGATACAAATCGGCAAAGTAAAGAAGCTGGATAGATGGGTTCTGCAGGAATTAAATGAGCATCAGAAGAGGAATGGTCTTGAAGCTTGCCTTTCTTTGTTGTCATGATATAAAGGTGAACTATTTCTACACCACATCATTACGTGTGAGGAAAACTGGATTCTTTTTGACAGTTTCAAGTGTTCAGCACAATGGTTGGATAAAGATGAAGTGTGGAAACAGTCCAAAACCAAATACTCATCAGAAAAAACTAATGGAGTCTGTTTGGTGGTCCAGTGCTGGTATTTTCCACTACAGCTTCAGGAAACCTGGTCAATTGATTATAGCAGATGTCTACTGCAACCAATTGGATTAAATGATGAGGATGCTTGTGATTAAGCAGCTGAGATTGGTCAATAGAGACAAGCCAATCCTCTTGTAAGACAACACTCCGCCACACATCTCACAAACACTGCTGCTTAAACCACAAAGGCTGGACTTGGAAACTCTCTGTCATCTACCATATTCACCAGACCTTGCACCAACTGCCTACCACTTCTGGGCTTTGGACCACTTCTTGCAAGGAAAAATATTCAATTCTCAACAAGCTCTGAAAAAATGCTTTTGCAATTTCATGGCCATTGACTCTCCAGCCTTCTTTGCTGCACTTGTGATTCGAAATCAGACATTTCATATTTAATGACCTAATATTTCATCAGTTTTTCTTGGTGCTCCAATCTTGGGGCATACACACACATACATGTTGCAGGACTTCACATCTTTAACTTGATACTGTAATTAGTATTTGGAGGTTAAGTGGATTAAAAATC